>MU774261.1:10841-29591 GCA_026770625.1 Nicotiana glauca
AAATACACAGATAGGAGAGACCTAATAGAGCTAAGATTTCTAAGAGTAAAGATCCTGCAAAATTGAGAGATTTTGAGAGCCAAAAAATATCCTGAAAAAAATCAAAAAATAGTTGTGACACCCTGCAGTAAACACTGTTCCATTAAGAACTGGTTGATTCCTAAAGCTTTTAAGTTTGAAATTATTTTTGGATATCCAAAGGGTTAAAAATGGCTTGATTTTGGTTGGTTTGCAAGGGCTTTGGTTCAATTTTGGGTGGTTCTTTTATTGCTGAACATTATTTAAAAATCCTGGTGGTTCGAACTTGTTTCGAAAGCTGATTTCCCTTGGTTGATTCTGGTCTAACCCTGTTGCTGACATTTGAAACTGCTTGTTGATTCCTTACCTCTTTTCCCTTTCAATTTCCAGGTACCTATCCTTAAAACTCCATGGTTTGTGAAGATGAGATGATGAAAGTTGTAACTGTTTGAAGTTTCATGAATGAATGATGGTTTTCCTTAAATCTTCAATGTCAACTACTTGCTTAGAATTTCTAAACTCAATCATGAAGTGTAATGATATTTAGCCTAGCTAATTCATCTTAGTATGGTAACGGTTTGTTTAGAATGCAGGATGCCCTTTTGTTAACTTGTAGTCTGTTAAGTTCGGTTGAACATTTGAGAAATTGTGTATATGGACTATTGAACTCATTTATATCCTATTTGGTAGTGTTAGCTCTAGTACAGGTTAATTTTAGCAATCCATGTTAAGTGTTATCAAGGTATGCTACCATGTTTTGAATGTTAGTTTAAGTTTAGAATCCGGAATATTATGTTAGTTTAAGTTGATTAGGATCTCTAAAATTTTGATAATATGCTAAGCCTGTTAAGCTAGTCAGATTCATTTTCAATTTAATTGAATGCATTGTTGAACTTTTGGGTCGAAGGTAAAAGGTCGTTTGTTTTGGTGAGGACTCGATATTGAGCCCGGAATTTGCAACCTTATTCCTTACGAGGTTGGGCTCATTTGAGTCTTGGACCTTGAATTGGTTTAGCAGGAGTAGATGGCCAGTTACAGTGGTTTGGGCTTGCTGTTTGAGACCAATGGCTCATTTACTTAATTTCTGGATTCATTTAATCAAATTTGACTGGAGTTTCAGTTAATTTATGTCAAAAGAATTAAATCATAACTCAAATATGTTAATTAGACCTCATGTTTATGTGATTAATGTCAATTATGCCTATATTATTGTGTCCTGGGTATGAGCCAGTCGGATCACAAGAAACTGGCCTAACGAGGGCCCAGTTCTAATCATTGCCCTTTTGTGAACATACCATTGGGCCTGGATTCATTTAGAGCCCAATTTTTCATACATTAATTCTGCAGCCATGTTTGATCGCATCTGTTATTAGTTGGGCCCTTGGTCCATTTATGCTGAGCTGATCCTACGTTCGAAATGAGTAGCTCTCCTCATGTGAATCATTAGTTAATTGGATAGAAACCTTCAACCACATTTAGTTCTAACTGATCAAGCCCATTAATTAAGTTGAGGGCGAGTCATACTAGATAATACAAATAGTTTATGGCCCTTTAAGACTTAGCTTGAGTACCCCTTTTTAATAAAATCGAGGTGCGTCGTGCCAAATAAAATCACAAACTACGTGTCCCTCTTTAATTACTTCTTTTAAAATACTTAGAATTCGGGACATGCCATTTAGCGAATTTTCAAGGCCCCCCTCAAAGTTAACAATGCGTTAGTTGCTTTAGGGGCGTCTTTTAATAAAATTACCTTCTTAAACTCGGGTGTGCATTTCATGTGACCCAAATCCAAATCCTAAAACATTGAATAAAATGTGTTCCGGATTGCGGGTGCATTTCATGTGACGCAATCCAAAGACATGTTTTAAACGACAATCAATTTTCTTTAAAATTAATGAAAAGTGGTTAATAAGTTTAAAATGCACTATAGGCTAAAACATGTATTTAAATCTGATAATAGGCCAATTATGATAGTTTAAGCGACCGTACTAGAACCACGGAATCCGGGGGTGCCTAACACCTTCCCCCGGGTTAACAGAATTCCTTAGTCAGAATTTTCGGTTCGCAGACTTCACATTGAAAGTCGAAATTTTCCTCGATTTAGGATTCAAAATGCACCGGTGACTTGGGACACCAAATAAACTATCCCAAGTGGCAACTCTGATAAATAATAATCCCATTTCGAATAATGTCACTTAATGTGGAAAAACTCCCTCATACACTATCCTCCCGTGGGTAGTGTGTAAAAAAAGAGGTGTGACACAGCCCATGATATGCAATAATATGATGTTAACAAGACATGGGTTAGACTTGTGAAATGGAAGGCAGTGCTTAGCCCAATCGAAAAGCAAATAAATATTACTAATAATAGAGCAATATTTATGTGAAAAAGGATAATGCTTAGTCCCATGCACATGTGGAGGCAAGGAATAGCCTCATGCAAATAGGGAGTCAGGGATTAGCCTAGCGCAGGTAGGGAGGCAGGAATTAGCCTCATGCAGGTATGGAGGCAAAGATTATCCTCATGCAAATAGGTAGGCAGGGATTAGCCTCATGCAGGTATGGAGGCAAGGATTATCCTCATGCAAATAAGGATGCAGGTATTAGCCTCATGTAGGTATGGAGTCAAGGATTAGCCTCATGCACATATGGAGGCAAGGATTAGCCTCATGCAAATAGGGAGGCAAGGATTAGCCTTATGCAAATAGGGAGGCAGGTATTAGCCTCCTTCAGGTAGAGAGGCAAGAATTAGCCTCATACAAATAGGGAGGCAAGGATTAGCCTCATTCGGTTATGGAGGCAAGGATTAGCCTCATGCAAATAGGGAGGCAGGATTAACCTCATGAAGATTGGGCAGCAGGGATTAGCCTCATGCAGGTATAGAGGCAAGGATTAGCCACATGCAAATAAGGAGGCAGGGATTAGCCTCATGCAGGTATGGAGGTAGGGATTAGCCTCAAGATATAGGCAAATATTAGCCTCATGCAAATAGGGAGGCAGGGATTAGCCTCATGTAGGTGTGGAGGCAAGGATTAGCCTCATGCATATATGGAGGCAAGGTTTAGCCTCATGCAAATAGGGAGGCAAGGATTAGCCTCATACAAATATGGAGGCAATGATTAGCCTCATGCAAATAATGAGGCAAGTATTAGCCTTATGCAAATAGGGAGGCAGGGATTAGTCTCATGCAGGTAGAGAGGTAAGGATTAGCCTCATTAAAATAGGGAGTCAAGGATTAGACTCATGCAGTTATGGAGGCAGGGATTAGCCTCATGCAAATAGGGAAGCAGGGATTAGCCTCATGCAAATAAGAAGGCAGGGATTAGCCTCATGCAAATAAGAAGGGAAGGATTAGACTCCTGCAATTAGGGAGGCAGGGATTAGACTCATGCAAATAAGGAGGCAAGGATTAGCCTCATGCAAATAAGGAGGCAAGGATTAGCCTCATACAAATATGGAGGCAAGGATTAGCCTCATGTAAATAAGGAGGCGAGGATTAGCCTCATGCAAATAAGGAGGCAGAAATTAGCCTTACGCAGATATGGAGTAAGTAACAGTAGCATATGTCTTAGCTGGAGATGTATATTCAGTGTCTTATAGCTTGATCATTTTGCGTGCATATATTTGCGGATGTTATCGTTATGTCAGATGTGCCTTCGTTCAAGAAAAATTGTAAGTTTGTGAGGGTGAGGTGCTTTGTCTGCTGGCCTTGCTATGCTCTGTTCTGAAAACCCTTTGGAGTTCCCCTAAGTAACACCTGACTGTTATAGAGATAAAGTTTTTGAGAATATGTAATTATTGGTAAAAATAGAGTTATTTCAGAAATATAGTGATACATTTAGATGAACTAGTGATTGTAACACATCTCGAAGGCATTGCAGCTCTCTTATTTTGGGAAATCGTGGGTCCTCCTCAAAATTCTTCCCCAGTTTGACAGATGATCTTTTGACCGTTTGTGGATAATAGGCATTGTTGAACCTTCTTTGGAATTTTTAGAATCCTTCCCAAAATTCTGCCCCAATTTCTTACCTCATTATTGACTTTCTGGAATGTAATGGCATTGACTCCATAATTTTGAGGGTCTTCCTCAAAATTATGCCCTTGTTTCTGACCTTAGGGTGAAATGATAATTTTATTATGATATGACCGAAACCATAAGGCTGCCTACATATCCCCTCTTAAATAGGAATCAGGTCAAGCGTAGTTCAATTATATTAGATGAGGAAATGTAAAATAGTCTAGGCATAGTATCTCTTGACTCCGTATGAATTGATCGGTTTTGGCCAGATTTTTTCATCCATTTCAGTGAGTATGAGTGCTCCTCATGTCAGTACTCTGTGAACCATGTACGGACCTTGCTAGTTGGCAGAGAATTTCCCTTTGGCTTCATCTTGATGCGGGAAGATTTTTTTAATACCATCTGCCCTAGTGCGAACTGTCTTGGTTTGACCCTTTTATTGAAAGCTCTAGACATTCTGTTCTGGTAAAGTTGGTCGTGACATACTGCGTTCATCCTCTTTCCATCGATAAGGGCCATTTGTTCATAGCGGCTTCTCATCCATTCCGTGTCGCTGAGTTCATCTTCCTATATGATTCTTAATGAAGGAATCTCCACCTCGGCTGGGATGACAGCCTCGGTACCATAAACCAACATGTAAGGAGTTGTCCCGGTTGATGTGCGAACCGTAGTGCGGTATCCCAATAAAGCAAAAGGTAACTTCTCATGCAATTGTTTGTGGTTCTCTACCATTTTCCTTAGTATTTTCTTGATATTTTTGTTGGTGGCTTCTACGATTCCATTCATCTGAGGTCTGTAGGCTGTGGAATTCTTGTGCTTGATTTTGAAAGTTTCACACATAGCTTTCATCAAATCACTATTGGTATTGGCAGCGTTATCAGTAATAGTAGACTCGGGAACTCCGAATCGGTAGACAATACTATCTTTGACAAAAATTTTGACAAATTTCTTGGTTATAGCTTTCTAAGATGTAAGCTCTACCCATTTTGTGAAGTAATCAATGGCGACCAGAATAAATCTATGTCCGTTTGAAACAGCAGGCTTAATCGGACCAATAACATCCATTACCCAGGCTGCGAATGGCCAAGGTGAGCTTGTTGCATTGAGCTCATTCGATGGAACTTTTATCATATCGGCATGCACTTGACATTGAAAGCACTTGTGGACATACTGAATGCAATCCGTCTCCATGGTCATCCAAAAGTAACCCGCCCTGAGCATCTCTTGGCCAAGACAAACCATTCATGTGTGGACTACAGGTTCCAGCGTGTACGTTCTCAAGCAGTTTAGAGGCTTTATTTGCATCGACACACCTTAGTAAACCCAAATTAGGAGTTCTTCTGTCCAAGTTCCCTCCAATATGGAAGGCGTGATTTGACAATCTCCGGAGTGTGCATTTATGAGTGTGTCTGTTCCTTCTTCCATATGAGCATAATATGCCGGCTGATTATAGATCTTTACTGAAATGGGATCAATTTAATTCTTATCTGGATGTTGTATCATAGATGACAAAGTGGCTAATGCGTCGGCAAACGCATTCTGAATTCTGGGCACATGTCGGAATTCTATCTTTGTGAACTCTTTCTCGTTTCTTGCACATGGTGTAGATATGGAAATATCTTAGAATTCTTGGTGTCCCACTCTCCTTGTACCTGGTGCACAAGCAAATCTGAATCACAGATCACCAGCAGCTCCTGAATGTATATGTCGTTTGCCATGTTGAGTCCTAATATGCAGGCTTCATATTCTGCCATGTTGTTGGTGCAGGGAAATCTGAGTTTAGCAGATACCGGATAATGCTGACCCATTTCTGATATCAAAACTGCTCTAATTCCTACTCTTTTGAAATTTGCAACTCCATCGAAGAACATCCTCCAATCGTCATATGCTTCGCTAATTTCTTCCCTTACAAACGACACTTCTTCATCAGGAAAATAAGTTTTTAAAGGCTCGTATGCTCCCCCCACCGGATTTTCATCAAGGTGATCTGCCAATGCTTGTCCCTTGACCGCCTTTTGAGTTACGTAGACGATATCAAACTCAATTAGTAGTATCTTCCACTTTGCCAACTTCCTAGTCGGCATGTGTTTCTGGAATATGTACTTCAGAGGGTCCATCCTGGATATTAGATATATAGTGTAGGCGCAGAAGTAGTGCCTCAATTTTTGAGCTATCCAAGTCAAAACACAGCAAGGGCATTCCAGCAGGGAGTACCGTGCTTCATATGGTGTGAACTTCTTACTCAGGTAGTATATGGCATGCTCCTTCCTTCCTGTCTCATCATGTTGTCCCCAAACGCATCTGAAGGCTCTATCCATTATAGACAAATAGAGTTACAAAGGTCATCTTGGTTCTTGCAGGACCAAAACTGGCAGTGTGGATAGGTACTCCTTGATCTTGTCAAAATCTTTCTGAGAATCCTCTGTCTAGCTTGTTTCTGCATCCTTCCTTAGCATCTTGAAGATGGTTTCACATATAACTATGGATTGTGCTATGAAGAGACTGATGTAGTTGAGATGTCCTAGGAAGCTCATCACGTCCTTTTTGCAATTAGGCGGTGGTAACTCCTGAATAGCTTTAACTTTAGATAGATCTAGCTCGATCCCTCGACGACTGACAATGAATCCCAATAACTTTCTACGGGAACCCTGAATGCACACTTAGCAGGGTTTAGTTTAAATTGTACCTCCTCAGTCTATCAAAGAACTTCCCCAAGTCTTCTATGTGATCTGTGGCCCTCTTGGATTTGATAATGACATCATCCACATATACCTCTATTTCTTTATGTATCATATCGTAGAATATGGTTTTCATGGCTCTCATGTAAGTGGCTCCAGCATTCTTTAGACTGAATGGCATCATCTTGTAACAGTATACACCCCACGGTGTAATAAAAGCTATCTTCTCCGTATCTTCTTCATCCATCCAGATCTGGTGATAACCCGCGAAGCAATCTATAAAGGATTGGAGTTCATGCTTGGCATAGTTGTCGATCAAAATGTGTATGTTCGGTAGTGGGAAGTCGTCCTTGGGACTTGCTCTATTTAAATCCTGGTAGTCAACACATACTCTATCCTTCCCATCCTTCTTTGGAACTGGCACAATGTTAGCTAACCAAGTTGGATACTCAACCACCCTGAGAACCTTGTCTTTGATCTGCTTGGTAACTTTCTTCTTGATTTTCAAACTCATGTCTGGTTTGAATTTTCTGAGTTTTTGCTTGACGGGTTGACACGTGGGATTAATAGGCAGCTTGTGAGCCTATGGACATGCTTAAACCGGTTATGTCATCCTATGACCATGCGAAAATGTCTGCATACTCTCTTTGGAACCGAATGTACTCTTTCTTCTCTGTTGGTGACAAGTAAAGGCTGATGCGAGTCTCCTTGACGATCTCGGCCTCTCCCAAATTCACTGCTTCTGTTTCGTCCAGGTTGGACTTAGGCTTGTTCTCGAAATTCTCAACTTCCCTGGCAATTTCCACGGGTATCTCATCCTCTTCATCTGAATCACTATTCTCATGTGGTGTTGCCTCATTACATGTCACAGTCGCTGGTTCATAAGAAAAAGTAATAATAACACTGTAGAAGGAAAAGTACAAAAATAGTAATGAATAATGATAAAGAACAAATACATTTGATTAAAACTGAGAAAATCGTCGAGACAGAGCATGGCTCGATGAATCGAGCATTTATTTTGAAACAAGTAAATCTTAAAATACAAACACTGGAAATCTTAAATGCCTAGAACGGCTATAGAAGTAAAATCTGCCAGGCTACCCAGGGACTCGGTAGGTTCGAGATGGTATGGTGTTCTAGTTCTTAAGAACAACTCCATTTTCATGGTCTGAATAGTGAGGCCTTCTTCCTCCTCCTCCTCTATTATGGCACTGCAATCCATGTCTTTATCTTCCAAGAACAAATTCTTCAAACTAGCTAGTGCTTCCTCTTCTACGGTCCCCCATATCGTATTAGCTTGATGAAAATCTTGTTCCAAACATTGCACTGGCTGCTCAAGAGGGTAATATAGTCCACGCTATGGAGGCAACCAATTCCTATACTCTTTCCATGTATACTGGTAACCGAGCCCAAATGTGGTACCATGATTTTTTAGTTGTATCGGTTTAGTGATACCTTGGAGATTCTTTCCCAACCCTTTGTTGGGTTCATATACAGACCAAGACAATATGCTTTCTATTTTACCACTCCACCACTTATCCTTCTCAACAGCGTTGACTCGTTAGATGTGATGACAGGGATGGTTTGACTGGTGTAAATGGGGTTACTTCCATCCCCGTGAATGATTACCTCCTGACCGTTCCATTCAAACTTCATGCCTTGATGTAGCGTGGAAGGTACGTCCCTAGCGGCGTGGATCTGGGGTCAGCCCAACAGAAGGTTATATGAGGCTGGTATGTCGAGGCCCTCGAGGACCCATCGAAAGCTTTCACGTTCATGCTTCCTACCCATATTTCATGGAAACCTTTGTCCAACCTTTTCAGAGTGTCCAACGGATAAATATTTAGGCTTGAACCTCCGTCAACCAGGACCCTGGCAATAAACTTGTCTTCAAATTACACCGTAATATGAAACAGTCGATTGTGACTCAATCCCTCAGGCAGTAGCTCATCTTCGTGGAAGATGATCTTATGACTTTCCAGTACTTACCTAACCATGTTGGCCATTTCTCCGTCAGTGATATTATTGGGTACATAAGCCTCGCTTAGCACCTTTATTAAAGCATTCTTGTGTACCTCTGAATTTTGCAACAGTGACAGGATAGATATTTGAGCAGGGATTTTGTTCTGATGGTCAACAATAGAATACTCCTTTGCATGTACTTTCCTCCACATGTCATCTGGCCCGGTCTCAATGATAGGCTGCCTAGTAGTGGCCTCCTTACTTGAACCTCCCAAATGTTCAGGTGTATAGACTCTTCTAGTTCTAGTCATTCCTTGTTCAGCGTCAGATTCCTCTACCTCGGCCTTCCCTTTTCACTGAGCCTCGGCAACATAATACCAGGGTATTGCTTTTGAATCGAAGGTAGGTGTGGTTGGTATTTTTATTGTGAAAGGTGTTACTACTTCTACTTCAAATGGAGCGGGGGTGGCTGCAGGCAGAGCCACCTCCACCTCGAATGGAACTGATGTAGCTACTCTGACCTCGATGGGTGACTGAGTCCGTACCACAATAGGAGTAAGTGTGACTATAACTTTAAAGTCATCACCTTCCCGAATAATCCTAATCGACCCTTCAAGGTCCCATTCCTCATTCATCTCTATCACACATACACAATCACCTCTATGATCAGGGAGGGAGTTGTTGTGGACATTAGGTGCGTCTTCCTTCTCCTGTATGACCTTGTTGTCAATTAGCATTTGGATTTTATCCTTCAATGTTCGACATCCAGGAGTGGTGTTCCCTTTCATACGGGAATGTAAGTACAAGTTTTGTTCGGATTGACCTATCGGTACGGATTTTCTAATGCTACAACGGGAACAGGGGTGACGTAAACTGCAGCTTTCAACCTATCATACAACTGATCGAAGGGCTCAGCAATGATGGTGTATTGTCTGGGTGGTTTACGGTCGAAATTGGGTCTTGGTCTTGGATAATTTTGGCGAGCAGGTGGTGATTGGAAGTGGGATGGTTGGGAGTTATAGGTGTGATGAACAGTGGCTGGTTGGGAATATCTAGAAGATGACAGCTGATATGTAGGCGGTGATGCTTGGTATGTGGGTGGTGATTCTTGGTATGTGGGCAGAGTTGTTATATATGTAAGTGGAGGTTATTGATAGATAAGTGGAGATTTTGGGCCATGAGCCACCATTACAGTTCCAACATCTTTCTTCTTTGATAAGCTGCCTGACTGTAATGCCTTATTTATGGCTTGCAGTGACTCGAAATTTGTTACCATCTCACTCTTGATTCCTTCTTTGATTCTTTCTCCCAGTTTTATGATATCACAGAATTTGTGATTTTCGATAACCATCAACCTTTCATAGTATTGTGGATCATGTGCTCTGATGAAGAATTTGTTCATCTGTTCTTCATCCAAAGATGGCCTCACCTTGGCTGCTTTTGACCTCTAACTAGTAACATATTCGTGGAAAGTCCCAGTATGTTTCTTCTTAAGATTCTGACTGTAGAAAACATCCAGTGCATTCTCTGTGTTGAACCTGAATTGGTCCATTCAATTCGATGACATACTTACCTAATTGGACCATTTCTTAGGGTCTTAGATGATATACCAGTACAAAGCATCCCCAGTAAGACTCCCCATAAAGAGATTCATCTGGATCTTTTCATCTTTCCCGACCCCGACAAGCTTGTCAAAATAGGTCCTTAGATGAGCCCTAGGATCACCTATGCCATTGAAGATCTCGAACTTGGAAGGTTTGTAACCCTCTGACAGTTCCACATGTGGTTGTATGCATAGGTATTTATAGTTACAACCTTCTATTCCTCTATCGCCTTCAACACCCTGAACTCGGCTTGTTAACTTCTTGAGTTTTTCAGCCATGTTTTTAATGAGCAGGTCCTTCTCGGAGGATTCTGGTGTATAGGAGATCGGTTGGGTGAGATATAGTTTTCACATATATAGGTTTTCTTTGATAGGTTCCAGGGACTTGGGTGTAATGATGGTCATTGGTGGAATTTTGCAGATCAGAAATGGGTGGTGGTGTGTTTTGAGGTGTGTGATAAGTGGTAGTTTGCAAGTAATGAATTGGTTGATGGTGGTGTTACGGTGGGGCTGGTATTGGTAATGAGTTGGGATTCTAGGGTAGAGTTCTGTATTGATTTAATACGGTAGGATTTTGTGGATGTTGGTTTTGTGTGTTTTGGGGAGGTACCGGGTTCTTAGTGTTCTATTAGTTGATGTCAAGGACATTTAGGGTGAGTGACAAGTTTGCCAAATTGCGAACTTGCTCAAGTTCTCCTTGAAGTTCCAATATCTTTTGTTCCATTCTCAAGACTAGATTATTTGGGGCCAGAGTACTACGGCCATCTAAGGTTTCTGCGATCTCAATATTCTCCTTTGGATACCACTTAAGTCATCCATTTTTGCTTTTTCTCTGCCTTTTGTGTTGCTTGGATGAGAAGGAGGTGGAGGGCCTCTAGATCGGTTTGATACGCTAATGAGGCCGGTATGAGTGAACCAACCTAAGGGGATGGGAGTAATTAAAAATAAGGAAAAACAAAAGGTAACAAGTCTGTGAGGATTCTAAAATGTGTGAATTACTTAAACACATATTTCATACATGTAAATTTGCGTCTGAATTTGGGGAGCCTCGTTACGCCCAAGGTAGGACTAGCGACAAATAGATTTGGAGAACTTTAAATGCCAGCAAATGCTTCATTTCATAACATAAAAATAAACGAATATCAAAACGACACCAAGATAAAGAAAATAAGTCACTACTAGCACTTGGCCTTATTACATTTTTAGGGAAAAGCAAATAAATCTAGCCTATTTGGTCCTAAAAGGGCCTTCCCCAGATTCGATCTTCCAGACTCTATCATATAGATCCCTAGCTCGTGCAACCCCAGTAGCAAGTAGGCTCTACCCAGATGTCCTCCTTTAGCTCCTTCAGTGTTTTGGCAATTTTCAATCCTCTTTATGACTTTACCTTCCAGCTCCATTATTCCTCATCCAGTTGTTCCAGTTTCCTATTGGAAGTTTCTGTCATTTCTTTCCATTCCTCGATCAACCTCACATTCCTCTCATGTATTTCCCGGTTCTCATTCTCAAAGTCGTGGACCCTCTTGCGCAGCATGTTGTATTTGACTTAAGTTTCAGCTTCTTCATCTATGATTCAATTCCCTCGATAGGCCCCTGGTGTCACCATTCCTTTCAGATTGTCCTCTAACCATGCTGGGTAGAGAGGCTCGCACCCTGCATGATGCCTGTCTGGATCAATGGTCTTCTTCTCCACAATTATTTTGCAGTGCCACATGTGTTGAGCTTGACACTTGTAAGGGACGTTGTCGTCTTCAAAGTTTGCACTGAAATGACTCATCTTGACAACCATTAGTACAACATGTTTCCTGCCTGCTTGCCTCATAACTCGAATAGGGACATAGGGGTATATCCCTCCACCCGATCAACACTAAGTGTAGAACATCCCTGGATCTAATGATGAATTCGTCTGTTGGGAACCATTCAAACATCCATTGCCCCTGTTCCTCGATCGGATTGTCGAAGAACCCTACCCATTCTTTAGCAGTTCCCGGCTGAGCAAACTTGTCTGGAAGGTAAGTCATCCGCTTGGGATGATGAAAGGAAACATGGTCGTTGCAAGCCATTCGCGTGAGATTCTTGGTAATAGTGACCCTTTTGGAAATGTTCCAACAACCACAACTACAGCAACAAGTTACAACCCTAGAAATGCCTGACCCCTCTTTGACAGCGCTCCAGATCCCAGTAGATGTCGGCTATAATCATGGGGACTATAGTATATGTCTATCCATTAATCCCTTCCATCAAAGTCTTGATGACCATGGCCAACCTAGTGCGGATTCTTCCCTTTTTCATTGGGAACGATATCAGGCCTAGGAAGTATACAATGAATATGAACACTCTGTAGTGGAGGTGACCCGGAAAAGTGAGAAAGATTTCATCATGGTAGGTACGGAAGGAGTTGCTATGGCCATACCTCTCATATAGGTATTTGAAAGGTATGTAAGATTCCTTCAAGCACACTAGGTCGACATTCTTCTTTAGCTCCATCATCATTACAAACCCTTTGCCAATACGGTTTTCTGGTACCAATAGCCCGGGACTATCCCAAACTAACCTTGCAAGCCCTCCAATTTCTTCTAGAAACGGTGTCATTTCTATCTCGCCGAAATGAAACACAACCCTTTTACTATCCCAGAATAAAGTGGAAGCCTCGATCAACTTGTTGTTTGGCTCAATATCTAGCAAGGAAGGCAAGTTACCCAGGTACTTTCTCACATGTTTCTTGTCACTTGAGGAAAGGTCCTCCCACCAATCTAGCAGCAATGGTGGGATGTTTCTAACCATACCGAATCTGGGAACCTCGTGCCTCATTTTCTACAGAATAAAAGGGTTAGGACTTACCCCCACCAGACTCGACTATTTATATATTTACGATCAACATATCGGCATTTAGTTCTCCAAATTAATGCACATAACGTGGTTGTGTCCGTTGGGATTATGGAAAATCCGATGGACTTTTGGATAAGGCTTATCTTAAAGTATTATTATATGGACAGCACATTGATCCGACTAGGTTTGACTATGATGTATGCACAGTTTTGACCAGAGTGGGGCTACTATGGGGTTATAGACTGGTACCCTCAAGTGGAAAACTTGATAGGGAAGGCACGAAACCGTTGACTGCACTGCTGATTGATTAATTTTACCGCAAATAAGCCTTTCCGAATTTAAGGGTAATAAAAAAAAAGAGCGCAACCACTCATTAAGCATTGCAATAGGATTTGATATGCACAAGTGCAAAATGATGTGGAGCATGATTTATGCAGCAATTAATAACATGTAGTCAAGTATTTGCACATAGAAAAAATAAATACAGTATTTAAATAATTGAAAGACAGTTACAGGGAAAAGAAAACAAAGAGACACGTCAGTTTCCGGGATAAAGAATCATAAATGCTTAGAAGAAAATAGACAGTTAAATTCAAATAAAGGGAAAGCGGTTCGGGATAAAGCATTCTTGAACTAATTCATAAGAATAAGTTCTTTATGGTAAGAGCCTAACGGTATCCCCAGCAGAGTCGCCATGCTGTCGCGCCCCCTTTTTTCTCCTTTTTTTACGGGGAAGAAAGGTCCGGGTTTCGACATTAATGGGGGTTATAATTCATTTTCTTTTGGGAATTGGGTATTTTGAATAGTCGCCACCTAACGGATTATCGTACGCTAGGGCACCTAGAACGATTAACTCTTGAATTGGTTTGCATTACCAGAGATTTAGGGTAAGGGCTCGAACTAACCTCGAGGGGAAGGTGTTAGGCACCCCTCGTGGTCTACAACTGTTGATCCCAGCCGAACTTATATTTATGAATTAGTCCTTTAACAAATAAGTAGTTGAAACAAATAATTGCAAATAAAGCATGTTGGACAATATATGACTTAAATAAGACAAAGAGTTTGAGCAAGTTGTATACATATAGAGAAGTGAAGTCTTAGGCAAAGGAATTTGGAAAAAGGAGGGGTCCTAGGTTGGTTAGCCTACAGGATCACCCATGCAATGCCCGGTAAACACTCCTCAATGAGGGGCTACACTTGACATTAGCGCGTAATCATCATATCCTGTTCTACCCAAGTGCCTCCCCTTGGTCATAGCCTAAAGCGTTCTAATTACCTTGACAATGTCCTATGCGTGCATTACCTGTCCATTCCTTGTGGTCCTGGAGCTATTTTAGGACATCTAAATCTGGGCAATTCTAGACAACCCCCTAAGGTATTTAAAAGGAGAAAATTCTAGGCGACAGGAAAGACACGTTGTACTCAACATATAAAGGCAGGAAAGAAGCAGTTAAGAGGCCCAAGTTTACCTCTACAAATAACGCATATAAGCAGCACGTCTCAAACATAAACAAGAGGCATTTTTTATTAGACAAGATACTAAGGCATAATGTCTAAGTGAATATCAAAACACCGTGGATATGCAGCTTTATTTTATAAACTCAGAAGTGGAGGCCCTAATCCGTTTGCCTACTGATTTTAAAGTTGTAGTTGTTAAGCAGTGAACACAAATGAAAACAATTTCCCGTTTATAAGGGTTGGTCACCTAAGGCTTGCCTAGGTGTGGGATTATGCACAATAGTTACAGAGTCATTAGCAGTTCAGAAGTTGTTTTTTCCTAATAGCATGTTGTTCTAGGTGTTACAAAAATACAAGGATTATTACCAGTTTTAGTTAAACAGGATAATCAAATGTGAGACTATCTTTACATCTTTCATAATCAGTAGTTTACACTAGGTATGACTGAGCAAGTATGAACGAGATACTAAAGAATGGTATCTAGTATGCACATAGAAATGCAGAATGATTATAGGATACACAAAAATCCTGAAGCATGATTTCTAATATGCACGACATGATTGCAGAATTTCCTAGAGCAGGATGTCTAAATGCATTAAAAGGTTACAATATTGTAGAGCATGTTGTCAAGTGTGCAGGAGTAGCAGTTTTATGTTAATGCTGTTATTTAGCCTAAGTGATAAAAATAATGTCAAATGAGATGCTGAAACAGTAAACCTAAGAACATGATATCTAATGCATGACATGCTTGGAATGTATTGGTCCTAAACATGGATTCTAATGCACATAAGGGAAATGTAAACCTAAGGCATGGTTTCTACCCATTGATATTGATAACATGCATAGATACCCTCCCATTTTCCATATCCATCCCCAACATTTATTTACAACAAATTATTACAAGCCAATATCGAATGAATTACATAAGTAGATAAGAAAAAATAAGAAGGTATGTTATAGGAAGCGTGAAAATAGACCTAGATTTCTATAATTTCCAATGCCAGATTGCCTCACAGCCTTTCACATAATCTGGGTGTGTTAGAGTTCCCTAAGGACCTCATGGGATCACGGGGAGTGCTCAAACCCAGCTTTCATAGTCATAGTTGTGTAAGTGCATTGTGGAAGGGCCAGCTCTAATGTATCAGAGTTCAGAGGGATCTCATAGGGATCCCTAAGCAGTCATAAAGTAGAAGGGCAGAACTTAGGGATCTAAGAATAGAGTGAGAGTGCTTGGCATAGTTTTTTGATAAGATTTAAGCAGGAAACCAGTTTGAAAAGAGACTCGTTTGGAATAGTTTTGTATAAACAACTAATGGAGTTATTCGATAAGACAGTTTTGAAAAAAGAGTAGACTAATAAGCAACAGTCCAAATACAGCACCCAAAACAGGTTCATACATAACCAAGGAACATAGAACCAAGGCAGGTTCAGCAACCACAAACAAGGGGTAATGAGCACTTAAGTATAGAATCAGTCATATGCTAAAGGGTTAGGGAACTTCAGAATTAACAAAGAATCGTGTAACTTAAGGATAGCCAACTACTTTGCACAGAAAGGTTCATGCCAGAAATCAGAGAAACATAAGTAAGGAAGAGCCACATTGTGTATACTAGAAGGGGGATAACATTTCATAAACATGCTGAGTCTAAGGGAGGGGACACATTCAGAAGTATGTTGATAAAGTGATGAGGTAAACATTATTAGTTGCAAGTTGAACAACAAAACCATAAGTGAAAACATATTAGAAACATGATGAACTGAAGCAGTAAATGAAACATATTATTTTTGAAACTTGAATTGAAATCAGAACATACAAGTAAAGAAGATAGTAAACACAAAATGGAGGATAGCAGAGCATAATAATTAGCCTTGGCTCACAGCCGGCTAATTCAAAACAGTCGCAAGTAGCACAGAAAGAGAGCAGAAAGTTTTGAGTGTTAGAGAGAGAGAGAGAGAGAGAGAGAGAGAGAGAGCTTTTGAACCAATGTGTTCGTGTGTTGTGTTAATAAAAGAGCAGGGTATTTATAGTTTTAAAAACATGCAGCAAATAAGGTAGGAATCATAGTTCAGCAGTAACTATAGCAATATGTACCAATTAGAATCAAATTAGCATAGGTACTTCCCTTAATTAAGGAGTTAAAATTCAAACAGTAATAACCAATGATAAATAAAGAATGAAATCATGTAAGACTGAACATGACACATAAGTAAATAAGCATAGTACAGAGCATGTAATAGAGGCTAGGTTCGACAAATTCTGATTAAGGAAAATGTCTAAGAATCAATTTGATAGCATAATCAATCACAAAATAAGGCAAGAAAATATTTAGAGGTTGAAATCAGTAGGGAACAGAGTATACCAATCACAAGGAATCAGGGATTCCATTAGAAGGTAACAATGACCAAAGGAAAGTATCACAATTGAACGAAGCAAACATAACACATACAAGAATAGGGTAAAAGAATCCCATAAATCCGGGATTCAAAGTAAGAGATGGTACTTATGAGAAGAAATAACCACAAATTTTTTAGGAATAAACACATAATAGGCCGAAATAGTCGAAGTCAAAAACCTAAGAAGCAAACATATGGTAAAAAACACAAAATCCCAGAATGTCCATAAGAAACATATAGATTAGTTGAACACATTATCAAAAACAAACTCAGAAACCCAGGATTAGAACTAAGAAATTTAGGGTTTTCAACATAATCAGATAAAAGGAAAAACTTAAATAAACAATTTAAACATAGTAAAAATCATAGAATAATATTGAAAATCAGAGGAAAAATCAGTTTGAAAAAGGGGTAAGAAGCCATAGTTTTTTAAGATGAAGAGGCATTTTGAAAAAATTAAAAAGATTATCAGGAAACAGTGAAGATAACTCAAAATATACTCAAATCTGTGGTAGATCTGAAGAGTCAAGAAAAGAGCTAGGGTTTCAGAGAGAGATAACCCAGAAGATGGAGAGATTTCGGCTTAGAAGCCATGGATCTAGCCGAAAAAATAGAAAATCTTACTCAGACAGGCCAAGGTGGCCGGAGAATGGCACGAATCGGTGTGAGTGAACAGCCACTGGTCCCTTGAGGACCTTTGAGATGGCAAGAATCCGGCGCGTGGGAGAGTCATGGAGGCTAGGGGTGGTGGTGGAACCACCATTGATACCGGCGAGCCAACGACCGACGAGTAGGAGCCATAGTTATGCAGAGAGCTTGAGAGAGAATGAGAGAGTGTGACGGCGGAGTGAAAGAGAGAAAATCAGGGTTTAGAGGGGTAGACTATTAGTTTAATTATGGAAAGGGGGGGAACTGGACCGTTGATTAGAATTGATCAACGGTCCAGAGTGGACCAGAGATTGGGTCGGGTAATTTTGACGGATTGGGCCTGGGGTTTGGGCTAATTTAATTGAGGTTTTGGGCTGGCTTATTAGGCTAAAAATTGAAATATGATGGGCTATTTGTTAAATATCCAATTTAAATTAATTAAATAATTTGTAAAATAGCTAATAATTTAGAAAAAATGAATTTCATGCAGAGAAAATAATTTAAAAAGATTGTTTA
The DNA here is from genome assembly GCA_026770625.1 of Nicotiana glauca. Taxonomy (NCBI): domain Eukaryota; kingdom Viridiplantae; phylum Streptophyta; class Magnoliopsida; order Solanales; family Solanaceae; genus Nicotiana; species Nicotiana glauca. The sequence continues at coordinate 28,966 of MU774261.1, forward strand.
GTATTTTTAAAAATACAAATGAATAAGTTTTGGCAAAAAATCGTACAAAATTATATGCTTGGGCTATAATTGCAAAGTTATTGCAATTATAGCCAAAAGATGCCGATTTGGCTATTTATGAAATTAGTTGGTCTTATTAGGACCATAAACAATAAATTAAATCGAAATTCTTTTGAAATTATTTGTGATGTCATTTTGTAATTATTTATTAGAAATAAAATATTGGGTAAATTAATAAAAATATAGGAAAATTATGGAAAAATACCAATTGCTATTAATGCATGATTTTGAAGGTATATATGCAATTTTAAAATATTTTTGGAAAAAATTGGGTATCAACACACGTTAGTCAAACAAGAGGAAAGAATAACCGATAAAGTATAACAACGACAGAAAATTCATACCGAAGATGTGGAGGCAATGGATTTAACTCCAAGGTCGGAGGCTTTTCAATGGAAGGCTTTGTAGAATGAGTTGTCCTATTCTCAAGATCTAAGGATTATTTTTGAGGTGCATAGTTGTACGACCTCATTCCTTGCAAAGAATACACACTGTAAGCACGTGATTTTTGCCCTATATGAGAAATACTCCCAAAAATTCAAAATAAAATAGTTTTGGTTGTGTGT
>MU774262.1:0-92545 GCA_026770625.1 Nicotiana glauca
TGTGATATCAAAACTATTTTATTTTATGATTTTGGGAGTAATTGTCGTGAGAGCAAAAATCACGTGCTCACACACATCGGTTGAAATATCGCCATTTTTATCTACGTCTTGCATCGGTTGAAATATCGCCGTTTTTATCTACGTCTTGCATCGGTTGAAAGATCGCCACCCTCTGCATTTCATGGGCTGAAAGATCGCCAAATTGTCTTAAGGCGTCATTGTTCGGAGGCACCATTTGCATAGACCGAGAACGCCATGCCATGGCCCGAGGACCCCATTTTTATCTTGTACACATCATTATTCAAAGGCATCATGGTTCGGAGGCATCATTCTCATAGCCCGAGAACATCATTTTATAGCCTGCGAATCCTTTATTATACGGTTCATGGCCCAGGACATCATGGTCTGAGGACGTCATCCTAACTATCCGAAGACAACATTCATGGTCCAACGGGAACTTGCATCACGTTTAAATTTATACACAATATATGTTTGCATTGCTCACTTGCAGGTACACCGGCTATCAACAGTTATCTTTGTAGGAGCGATCCCGCTCCAGTTCCCGCAGCCTACTAGACTTGAATCATCTTTCCCAACCTGAACAACACGTCCATGTTTCGAAAAACTCTATCGGCATGTTCCGCTGACGGATCCTGAACTACATAAGGCCTGATTCCTGTAATACCAGGGATATGTAGGCAGCTCAGGAACTAGAGCTCGGTCAAAATCCTTTACAAATCGTTTCTTTCGGTCAAAATTGTCCATCATATCTTTATCCGACAACTCCATCGTCTTTCTCGGGTAAAGAGGGGTAGCTGTTGATACCCAATTTTCCCCCTATGTATTTTTATACCCAAAATACCTTCAAAATAGCATGTGTATGCATATATAAACATGCCCAAGACTTTTGGTATTTTTCACTATTTTTTAGATTTTTTAAAAATTAATTTATTTTCTATTTTAGCAGTACAAAATCCAATAATTAATTCTAAAGTTATTATTTTGGTGAATAATTTATTTACATACTCTTATTTACACAAAAATATAATTAAGGTGATTTTTGCATATTTTTATAAATTTATTGGGCATTTTTAAAGCTAAATTGCATATAATTGCAATTATAGCCTATCTTACAATTAATAGCATTTCACAGTTACAAAATCATTCCCAGTATTTTTAGATTAATATTTACGTATTATTAATTAGTTCAGTGCTTTTAATTTATTTTTAGATTATTTTAAACTATTTTTATAAAATAAAAAGGGGAAAAATTTGCTATTTAACACATAGACATTTCTAATTGCAATTTCAGCCTCAATTGACTCCAATTACACCCCAATATTAAATCAACCAATTCTAATTTTTTACCCAACCCCATGAACCATTTTCAGACCTGTCCAGTTTCCCCTTTAATCTTGGGCATTGATCAATTTGATCAACGACCATGATTCGTTCTTTCCTTTTTTAATTCCCTTACCCCCTTTATCCTAATTCATTATATCATGTCCGCCTCCCTTGAATTCTCTTCACCTCCTAAAACCTCTCTAGTCCTCCCCGAAACCCTAGTTAATTTCTACCTACTTCCGTCATATTTCCACTGGAATCCATGGCATTCTTGGCCAGAGGTGGCTTGTACTCACTCTCCTTCATCATTGAACCTAAGCTAACCAGGGTTCGGAGGCCAACTTCCATGGTTCCCTTTAGATCTATCTCAGATCTGTAGATCTACGGCCTCTCCGGCCATTATTCTGGCATGTTCAAGCAATATGAGTCTTTTCGACTCAAGATCTGACTTTTCTCAAGACCTTTCTCATTCTAGGGTTTTCTCTGCAACTCTAGACCGTCTGAGGTTCTATACTTACTTATTTTTCTTAGATCTATGCTATGCCTGAGCTTTACTTGACTTTCTAAAGGTTTTTCCCAAATTTCCTTTTTAAAACCATTTAATTTCAATTTTAGGGTTTCTGAAAAAGGATTTCTTCAAATATCCTAATTCTTCCTGTTCTTTCTTTATGCGTGCTTTATGCTCGTATGTTTGCTTCGTACTATGCTTGAGTTTGCTCTCTTGTTTCTTTCTGTTATGCAAAGTTTTTTTGTTCTTTGTCGTCACTCTCATGCCCACATATTGATTTGTGTGGTTACTCTGCTATACGTGTTTATGGTTGAGTTCTTTGATTTTTCTCGCTTTGCTAAGTTCTGTTCGTGTTCCTACTAAGCATATTTTTCTCTACTGTTGTTTTAAAATTCGTATCCTCTCTTTCTTCTGAACTTGATTGTATATGTTTGTCTCTCACAAGTCTTTGAAAGAGACTTCTAAGCCTCTTTTCAATGACCTATTTGCTCATCTCCATTGTCTGACTCTATTCGAAACCCTAGGTTTTTGGGGGTTTCTTTGGCAAAGTGGTATTAGGGTTCCACTTTGGGACCCTAGGCTTTCTGACTCACTATGAGTTTGTAATCGAACTTGAATCCCTTTGCTTGTGACTCTGAAACTTTCAATGTTAGACTCTCTCTTTTGTTTGATCTATGTGCTTTATATATGAGAAAATAAAGGATTTTCACCAACCAAGTGATTGATTCTGAAATCCCTTTAATAAGGCTAATGATTTGTCTCTAATTTTTTCGATTGAACCTCCTTTACCCTACCGGCTGCTCACTTGGTCTTTTTGTGTAAAAATCCTATGCTTGAGATGTTTTCCTTAAATACATGATCTTGTGTATTCCTTCTGTAATTTTGTACCAACTTATTAAATTATTTCTATATTTATGTGACTCTTTCCTTAGTTACTTTGGATTCCCTATGATCACAATCGGATCGGGATCCTCTTGGTTGATTTTCGAAGTGATGCCCTATTTTTTATTATATAAATACACTGTTATTCCAACTTTCCTTAAATACCCACTATGTATTTGGCCTTATTTATACACTATGTGGTTTCTTTGCCCTAATCAGCCTTACTGAACTGATTTCTTTTCCTTATTCTGCCTTGACTAACCGTTTGAACTAGACTCCTTAATTAAAGGAGTCCAGTTGTCTTAATTGACACTAATTGATTGCTATTTCCATGTTTGTGCACTCTTTGCCTATGTACTACTTGTTTTCAAAACTATATAAAGACATGTCTTCCCTCTTTACAAAGACACTGAGATTCACACGAACAAAAAAAACACTTCCAATTGCATACTTTCTTGCACTACTGTTTTGAAGTCAACACTCTGCTTTTCTTGAGATCTTTTGGAATCACTTTGTTTGCAACTTGGCTCTCTCTAGACTACTGCTTTCTTACTTGTTTTCCTTTGAAACTGGTATGTTTTTCATTTAGTTTTCTGCATCATCCCTATGTGTTTACTTTACATCTTCAGGCTTCTTGTTTACTTTATTCCTTATATGCTGTAATTTGTGCTTCATATCTCCTTTCTTTGCTCTTGTTTCTGTTATAAATCCCCCACCCCTATTCCCTTCTATGTGCTGAGTTAAGCTCTTGGCCTGACAGTATCCTCATTACTGTCCAGCCTTGGCTTGATCCACAATGGATCCTAACTCTCAATGCTTGACTAGCAGGCTGGTCAGGGGTGTGCCAGCATCCCAATTGCAGGGCATGACCATTAGCTTGACTTATCTCTCCTTGATCCTTTTCCCCTTTGTGCACTGACACCTATTCCTAGAATCCTAAGTTCTGGCCCTCTCCTATGAGCCTTGCTTTGGGACCTTGAGTTCCCTCTGAACTTGGACATCTGAGAGCTGGCCTTTCCACACTGCACTATGCTTTGATTCTGAAATGTTTTGGAGTGTAAGCACTGCCCTGAGTCCCTTTGAGGCTCTTGGGAACTCTGACACACCCTAAACATGGGACGTTCTTGTGGAAATCTGATCATGGAAGTTGGTTTCTCTCATATTGTTGGACTTGAGTCTAAATTAGGCTATTTGGATGTAGCTGAAACTGCTGATGTAATTTTATTATTTTTCTTCTTTTTTCTGATTCACTCCGGACTATAATAATTTGTAATGACTACTGGGGTATTAGTGGGAAAAGGGATGGGATGAATGTATGAAAATGGTAGAAAATCATGCCTATAGGTTATTTATAAATTCTGCACTTTGCATCTTAGAAATTATGCCTGTAGGTTATTTATAAATTCTGCACTTTGCATCTTAGAAATTATGCCTATAAGTTATTTATAATTTCTGCACTTTGCATCTTAGAAATTATGCCTATAGGTTGTTTATAAATTCTGCATTCTGCATCTTAGAAATTATGCCTTTAAGCTCTTGTACTTCTGCATTTGCTGCATATAAAAATCATGATCTTATGTTTTCTGTACTTCTGCATATGTATGTCATTAGGCAAATAATCATAAGTCCAATATTAATAACTTCTTTCTAGATACCATGCCTATAGAACTCTTGCATCTATGTAATCGCTTAAAACCAATAACGCTTAGACAATTTGCCTATAGGAATAATCAATCGAATCAGCCTCGTCTATTTCATCTATACGCCTAAAACCAGTCATAAGGTCGTTTAAAATCGGCAGATCTTTGTTTATAGAACCAGCAACCCTTTCCTTAAAATCAATATTCTCTGTTAGATATCATGCCTATAGGTCTCACTTAGGCAAACCATTAGGTAGTTAATTAATTGTGTCAGTTCTTGATGAACTACATCCAGACAAGGCTAATTTGGACTCCTCATCTGAGAAATATGTGATAAACCAGCCTGTCCTAATGCTTTTAAATTTAATTCAGACCATAATCAGTATTTGAAGTCATGCTACATATTTGCCTTTGAGTGAGGAGGCCTGTTTGAGCCTTAACTGTTGTTTGTTTCTCCCCTACTTGATTATGTGTTTTGTTTGTCGCCTAGACTTTTATCCTTTTTTTTAACTTCTGAAAGGCCCCAATTCCCTCCCTTTAGGATTAGTAGTCTCACTGTCTCCAAGACTGATAGGATTGGGGCGGGTAATAGCATGCAATAAGTAACGATACTATTTCGCGCTTTAATACCTTAACGGGTGGGAAGGGTAGATATGGATATGCTGACCGATGCGCTAATATTACGTGCGACCCCTCTTCTAAGGAGTGATTGCTGGATATTGCATTGATGTGATCCATATTGATTATAAACCTAGGACCCCTCCCTTTCCCTTTATTTTTTTTATTTATTGTTTAAATCTTTTTCCTAAAATTTCTGTCCTCTTCACTTCTCCTCAGAATTTTAATTTATTTGCAATATTATGTGAAAATTCCCTCTGCTTGAACCCTTATTTGTTTACTTTCTAAGTGAAATCACAATTATAACATGGCCGGGAACCACATTAGTAGATCTTGGGGGTACCTAACACCTTCCCCCCGAGATAATTTCAAGCACTTACCCATTCTCTGATTCTTCTTTTCTTTTAATTTCTTAGTGTCCTAATGCACTTAATCATTAGGTGGCGACTCTTCTAAATCTCAAAAGCCCAAATTCCCAAAAGGAATAGAGTTGTCCACCCAAATGTCGTAAACCCAATTTCGCCTTAGAGAAAAAGGGGGCATCAACAGGGTTCCTGTTGGGAAGTTGCTTGGGTTTATTGTGAGCCACCGAGGAATAGAACTGGACCCATCAAAGGTCAAAACCATTCAAGAATTACCACCGCCTAAGAATAAGAAAGATATGATGAGTTTCCTGGGAAGGCTGAAATATATCAGCCGATTCATAGTCTTTGAAATCTTAAAGAAGGACGTCGCTACCAAATGGACCGATGACTGCCAAAACGCCTTTGATCGAATCAAGGAGTACCTGTCAACACCACTAGTTCTAGTTCCTCCCGATCCAGGTAGAACTTTATTGATCTACCTTTCAGTGTTAGATGGAGCTTTCGGCTGCATTTTGGGGCAACATGATGAAACGGGGAGAAAGGAACAAGCCATTTATTATCTCAGCAAGAAGTTCACTCCATATGAAGCCCGGTATTCTCTTTTGGAACATCTGCTATGCTTTGACTTGGGTAGCTCAGAAGCTGAGACATTACTTTTGTGCCTATACTATGTACCTCATATTAAGGATGGATCCTTTGAAGTACATCTCTCAGAAGCTCATGCCCACTGGCAAGCTAGCCAAGTGGCAAATCCTGTTGAGTGAGTTTGACATTGTTTACGCAACTCATAAGGCGGTCAAGGGGCAGGCACTGGTAAACCACCTTGCTGAAAACCTCGTGGATGGAGAATATGAACCCTTGAAAATGTATTTTCCTGATGAAGAGGTATAATTCATAGGAGAAAGACATTGCAGAATACTATGCCGGTTGGAGAATGTTCTTCGATGGTGCAGCAAACTTCAAAGGAGTTGGCATAGGAGCGGTCTTGGTATCAAAAACCGGTTAGCATTATCCAGTGTCTGCCAAACTCAGGTTCCCCTGCACCAACAATATGGCCGAATATGAAGCCTGCATTTTAGGGCTCAAAATGGCCATTGACATGAACGTGCAAGAGCTGCTACTAATTAGAGATTCAGATTTACTTATACATCACGTACGAGAAGAATGGGCAACCAAGAACTCCAAGATACTCTCGCATCTACATCATGTACAGGAATTGAGAAAGAGATTCACAAAGATGGAATTCCGACATGTTCCCAAAATCCAGAATGAGTTCGCTGATGCATTGGCTACCCTATCATCTATGATACAGCAATCCGACAAGAATTTCATTGATTCCATTCCGGTGAAAATTCATAATCAGCTAGCTTACTATGTCCATGTTGAAGAAGAAGCAAACGGAAAGCCTTGGTTTCATGATATCAAGGAATATCTGGCAAAAGAAGAGTACCAGGAGCTTGCCAATCATACTCAGAAACGCACACTTCGGAGATTGTCCAACAACTTCTTTCACAGCGGAGGAATCTTGTATATGAGGACTCCTGATTTGGGACTGTTAAGATGTGTCGATGCAAAGGAAGCATCCAAGCTGCTAGAGGAAATTCATATGGGGACCTATGGTCCGCATATGAACAATTTTGTCTTAGAAAAGAAGATACTCCGGGCTGGTTACTTTGTGACTATGGAAACAGACTGCATCCAGTATGTCCGAAAATGCCATCACTGCCAGAAATGTGCAGACATGATAAAGGTACCTCTAAGCGAGCTCAACACAACAAGCTCACCATAGCCGTTCGCCGCCTGGGGAATGGACGTCATTGGACCAATCGAGCATGCTTCTTCAAACAGACACAGGTTTATCCTAGTAGCGATCGACTATTTCATCAAGTGGATTGAAGTAGCATCTTACAAGGCAGTAACTAAGAAAGTCGTGGTAGACTTCGTCTGCGACCGCATTGTTTGTCAATTCGGTATTCCAGAGTCCAACATTACTGATAATGGCTCCAATCTCAACACTGACTTGATGAAAGCCATCTATGAAACCTTCAAGATCATACACAAGAATTTCACAGCCTACAGGCCTCAAATGAATGGAGCCGTAGAAGCCACCAACAAGAATATCAACAAGATATCGAGGAAATAGAAAAGCATAAACAATGGCACGAGAAGTTATCATTTGCTCTATTGGGGTATCGCACTGCAGTCCGCACATCAACCAGAGCAACTCCCTACATGCTGGTTTATGGTACAGAGGCTGTCATACCCACTGAAGTAGAAATTCCTTCCCTAAGGATCATACAGGAAGCTGAGCTCAATGACGCAGAGTGGGTGAAGAGTCGTTATGAGCAACTAGATCTTATAGACGGAAAGAGAATGAATGCAGTTTGCCATGGTCAACTCTATCAGAACATAATGTCTAGAGCCTTCAACAAGAGAGTCAAGCCGAGACAGTTCACGCCGGGGCAACTGCTGTTAAAGAAAAATTTTCCGCATCAGGATGAAGCCAAAGGGAAGTTCTCTCCCAACTGGCAGGGCCCATACATGGTTCACCGGGTTTTGACAGGAGGAGCCCTCATACTTGCAGAAATGGACGGAGAAGTCTGGCCAAAGCCGATCAATTCAAATGCAGTCAAACATTACGTGAAGGAAAAAGGGGGCGCGACACTCACTAAGGACGGTCTTATTCCGACTCTCAAATAATGCAATTATTCACGGAGCCACAAAATATTAAGCATTAAGCACAAAATGAATATAAGTCAAGCAAATGAGACATAGGCGTCACAAAATATGCTATCCAATTTCATCAAGGCATCATGAACAATTTTAAAATATTGAGAAAATACTTCACATGCCAAAACTTAAATATGCTACTATCAAACGAGACAAAGGAGCCTAAGTTCATCAATCTTCCTCCTTTTATTTCCTAAAGTCCTAATCTACTCTAAAAAATAAAAAAACTACTACCCGGTCCAAACTACATCCCATGGAAAAGAATCGATGCACAAATAAAAATCACGAGGGATTATTGCTACCTAAAGAAAAATAAAAGGCATATTTTTGGATTTTTCTATTTTTTACCCCTTTTTTATTTTTTATTGGACCTTAATCCCTCAAGAAAGCTATCCACAAAATTCATCGTTGGGAAAAGTTCAAATGTCTCGATTTTTTTTCATTTTTTATAAACAAAAACTACTACACTAAAAATAAGTACTACAACTAAGCTAAGATAGCACAGGAAATCACGCAGACAATCTCCTGATAGTACAGAAAATCACACAGACAATCTTCTCACCCCACACTTAAAATTACGCAATGTCCTCAATGCACACAGAAAATAACAAGAGGGTAAAAGAGACTCCCTGGTAGGCCAAAGGCCGAAGAATTAGCAGCTTACGGGATACTCAGACTTCTCCCAGGTACGATCCCTTGTGAGGGTACCTGACACTTAGTTTCAACCACCTGCTCGCTTTTGCACATGCCTATTGGCTTTGACTCCATGCTCATACTCCTACAAAATACAAAAATAACACTACAAATAATAACACAATAAAAAAATAAGCAAGAGTAAAAAAAAAATAAAAATTTGGGCTGCCTCCCAACAAGCGCTTGATTTAACGTCGCGGCACGATGCCATCACTTTCACAACTTTTCCTTCCACTTTGAGGATATAAATTGCGCCCCCAATTTTGCATCAATTTTTCTATTACGTTCCTGGGGCGGTGGTGTAAAAATAAAGAAACCAAGCAATAGATATTACATCTTGCACTTCTTGGCCCTTAAGTGAGGAATGTCGTTTTGCCTACTTGGTATGGCAAATTTCAGAATATAAACACTTTGTTTCTCATCCATTGACTCCTCCATATGCTCGACTGGATCAATTCCCATGTCACAAATCAAACACAATATTGAAAAGTATTTAGAATGAGGTCCAATACGCTGTAACTCTAAAATTGCATTATTTTTGACATCATCAATTTTGCGCACTTCATCAAACTTGGCATCATTAATAATATTTTGGATGAATAGTTAGAATTCCTCTTTCCACTCCATAAGCTAGCCACTATCCATAAAAATTGGTTGTAGGGCATTAGACGCCTCAACCTTTTTATTCAATTGAGCCTGCATGTCATGGATAGCTGAGCCAAATTGGTCTATCTCTTGCCTGAGCTCAGGTCTTCCTTCTATTAGTTGTTCTGTCATATTTGAAAGATCATCACGGAGAAACTCATGAGTTATATCAGTTGAGCTTGTTCCTCTAGCCAAGATTGGCTTACTATATCTGCTTCTTCAAAATTATCTTCTTGTGGGAACTCGCTCTCTTCATCGAATTGAGGTTCTTCTTCGAAATTGGCCATTAATTCATCCATTCTATTATGGAGTCTTTTGATCGTTAAGGCGTCAATAAGTTGTTGCTCGGCTATTTGTCTTATCATCATGTTATGTTACTCGACTGCTTGCCTCATCATGTCCATATAATACGAGCCACACACTCCATATCCTCCACTTCCTTGCTCTTATCAAACTCATAAATATTACTAGAAACATTATAATAAGAGCTTTGAGAAGGATAATAAAAATTAGGACAACTATTACAGTGGCCACCTTGACAACCACACAGATTACACAAATTTCACTCATAGGATTGAGATGCACAATTTACAATTTTGCCCTAAGTGTGGTCCTCCACAATATGGACAAGGATCACCATAATAAGAATAACCAATATCCGACCAATTCTTATTCCAAGATGCCATATCAACAAAGATAGTAGTTATTAAACTAAGATAAAAATTTAAAAATTTGAATAGACAAAAAGTAAAAATCTAATCTAGTAGACTAGTTAATTTCTAAGTCCCCGACAACGACGGCCAAAACTTGTTGCTCCCAAACACACACGCAAGTATACGTGGTCGACAAGTAATATAGGATTGTAAGTCCAGATATCGTACCCACAGGGACTTGTGATTAACTATTAACTAAATTAAACCAAATAATTAATCTATTCAAGCGAATCCTAACATATGAATATTTAACTAAAATTAATCTAGAGTAATAAATTAAGAGATTGAATAAAATAACAACAAGCTTAAAAACGAATTCAATGGGAGAGAATATTCTAGAGCTATCGGTTAGATAACAATCCCGTTGAGTTTTTCACTTAAATCATCTAATTAATTTATTTGGTTTATTGATTGACATGGTTAAAATTACTTGTAGCCTTCTCCCGAAGTACAACTTGCATATTCAAGCTAATCTAACGTCTACATTCCTATGGAATTAGAATTAACAAGAGTGCATGCATTATTAATTCATGTATAGTAACCAAGCAAGGCGATTGGGTATATTCCTATGCTAACCGCAAATCCTCCCTCCACAGAGGTAAGATCTTGCTCTACTCAATCTTGTATGCAATCTACAATTCCCTCTCCCGAGGTCAATCATAGATTCGTAGATAATATTCAATTGGTGATCAAACAATCAAATAATTAAGCGCAAGATTGAATAAATAAACCAATATGATAAAATAATAAGAACAATTCAAGCTTCAAACTACAACGTTCATATAGCACCCAAAACTCTAGAACTAATGAACTATGAAATTAAAGGAAGAGAAGAAAAAAAAAATAGTTAGAAGCCTCTTTCAAGCGTGGTGTGTGTTCCCGCACGTGAATTCTCCTCCAAAATATGTTAGATCCCCTTCAAAACATATTAGCTATCCTCCAAATTAGGCTTAGACTTGCATTTATACGAGTTGTGGGAGTCTTAGGCTGAAATAACCTTGTCCAGGGCGAATTTGGACAAGTTTCATGCCACCGGCGCCCTGCCTAGCGCCAGACGCCCTCCATGGCGTTGCCAATTTGGAGTTTTTGTTTCTGGCGCCATAGGTAAGGCTAGGCACTGCCTGTGGCGCTGCAAATTCTAATTTTCTTATTTTCGTCCGTTTTGGCTCTAATTTCGTATATTTTGCCCCCAATTCCTCCCAGATCATTCCTACACATAAAAATACTTCAAATTAATATAAACCAACACATTTTACATACTAAATCCACGAAACAAAAGTAAAACATGAGGCAATATACATATAAATATATATATATATATATATATATATATATATATATTTTAAGCTAAACGTCAATGTGTGTGTGAAACGATTTAACTGGGCACGTAGTTTAAGAAAAAAGAAAAGACTTTTGAATTTGTGATTTAAAAGGATGCACATATATTTTATGGCTATAAATTATTACATAAAGATACGTTTTTTCAAAATATAGAAAGAGATCATTCTTTTTGGTACGGATAAAAAGAAAATAGGTTTATATATATATATATATATATATATATATATATATATATATATATATATATATATTGGAAAGAATTAAGAAGTTTCACAAGACTGGTAAAATTGAGAACAATGATGAGAAGAAAGATTTCCTTTCCTTTTCTTCGATTAGTCAAAGTTTGCGGGAAAGCTGACACCTCGACCTAGTATACCAAATAGTTTTGTCGCGTCTATATATTTGCCCATTTTGCATTAAGCTAACCATTTCAGTCACAAGGAGTTGCAAGCCAGAGAAAATATGGCTACTACTCCTGGATTTCTCACCGATTGGCCTTGGAAGCACCTCGGAAGCTTTAAGGTACCAATCTTTCATCAATTTCTTTCACTTGTTCTGATATTTTACTTTATTCGGCTAAACTGATTCAAATATACTGTAATATTTTTAGTTTCGGTCAAACTTGCACAGTTTTTTCAAGGTGTCTCACATCAATAAAAGTATCCAACACCTTATAAATTACTTTTATTTTTTATTGTTTATTTTACTTTCATGTATGAATTTGTTCATACTTATCCAACATACTCCTTCAAATGGTATATATATTAAATTTTACGCAAATAGTATCGATTTATTATCTCAGTTCGACTAGTAAAGTTTATATTTGGGTCTTGGAATCGGGAGTCTTAAGACTTTACTTTCTGTTTTAAATTGATTTTTATTTAACAAAAGCGGTGTCTCCGCTACTGCGCGAGGCATCGCAACACCAACAGATCTTGCTAATTTTCTGTTACTTGGTTAAGGTTCTCCAAATCTGTTGATTTGGCTCCACTGTGGGCTCAAAGGGTAATTAGGCAATGAATTCATTTTATATGCATTATTAGTATAAAAACTGTCATGCTATCAATTTATTGTATTTTAATATATTGTGACAGTTAATTAATTTATCTTTTTTTTAATGTTATTAATTTCACTTTTTATTGATTGATACCTGCAGTTATAATCTGTTTTAGATGAGTTGATAGTGTACAAATTCATCTACAATGTCAATATATAGACTTTTTATTATTACAATATCATATACTATATTGTAATTTATTTGAATATTAACATGTATAATTTCTTGTGATGGGGGATGATTAAAGTACGTGATTTTGGCTCCATGGATAGCTCATAGCGTTTATAGTTTAGCAACGAAAGAGCAAGATGAGAGAGACTCCACCAATTTGTTGATAGTTCCTTTTCTACTCTCAAGGATGGTTCACAACCAGCTGTGGATTAGCTTCTCTCGTTATCGAACAGCCAAAGGCAACAACCGCATTGTTGACAAAGGCATCGAGTTTGATCAAGTCGACAGAGAAAGCAACTGGTCTTTTTTTTCTCTCTCTTTTCCATTTTATCACAACCGCATTTAGGGTTTTTGTATAATACTAAGTGATGATATATTAATTCTGGCAGGGACGATCAGATAATATTGAACGGGATTTTGCTTTATGTGTTTAATACGATGACTTCAGCAGCTACAAACTTGCCATTGTGGAGATCAGACGGTGTAATCATGTCAATTTTTCTTCATGCTGGACCTGTTGAATTTCTCTATTATTGGCTCCACAGAGCTTTGCACCATCATTATCTCTACTCTCGTTATCATTCTCATCATCACTCTTCTATTGTAACTGAGCCCATCACATGTAAGAAAATGACTTATTTTCTGAAAAATATTTTCGCACTACCCTACTAGATCTGGCATAAATTCTTGAAATGGGGTTTTAATTTCATGTTTCTTTATTTCTTGTTTGATGTTTCAGCTGTGATTCATCCGTTTGCTGAGCATATAGCATATTTCCTACTATTTGGTATTCCAACATTATCAGCAGTGTTCACGGGGACTGCTTCTCTGGCTTCTCTCTTTGGCTACATTACTTATATTGATCTCATGAATAACATGGGCCACTGCAACTTTGAGTTCATTCCCAAGTGGATTTTCTCCATCTTTCCCCCTCTCAAATACTTGATGTATACGCCCTCGTAAGTCCTTTTTCATTCAACCCCAAACAATTTCCTTAAATTTTGGCATGCCACGAGCACAATCGGAGGCCGACAAAGCTTATATGTTATTGGTTCAACTGAATTAAGTATTTTTCACGAAATATATATGTATCTATATTTATATCTATATTATTATAAAAGTGAGAAGCTCAAAAGTTAAAAGTTGAATTACTAAATTACCCTTCTAAATATATACCTAAATAATTTATTTTTAAAATTAAGAAAAAAAACTAACGCTACAACAGCCCCAAATCAATGCTTCATACCCCTTTATTAATGGTCACAACCATTCAAATTACAAAACTAAAAGTAACAAATCATCATTTCCCAAATCTAAGAAATAAATGATGTTTCAATATATACATAATTTAAATTTCAAATAAATTATGGAAGACCTTAACTGAAAAGTTAAATTACATAATTGCCGTTCTAATTAATTTAAATATTCTACTTAAAAATACTAAATAAAAATATTAAAAGTGTATAAACACTTTTTATACACTATTTTATACAAGGTTGATACATTATTTACTAGTATTTGGTGAATTTATCACATTTTCTTCTTCTTCCCCTTCTTCTGCTTCTCATTCTTCTTATACACCTATATACATAGTGTATCACGAATATTTTTTTTTACTACTGTGATTATACATCAACTGTTGTTGTCTTTATTGAGGCCTAAAAGCAGAAGTTAATTGACCTATTTACCCCTCTTAAAATATTAGTTACTCTACTTATTTAAAAAAACTGCCGAATGCCTGCAAATAGCCCCAAACCTCCATACCCCTTCATAAAAAAATCACAACCATTCGAACAACCATCTTAAAGAAAACGTACTCAACAAATTATTTTTGCCAGTACGAAGATATAGATTGCTGCTAGATTGGATAAACAAATGATATGCCAGATCAGTTTCTTTCACTTTCATAAAGCATGGTTGAAGTATAATAATGCAAACAATTAATGTCGCATAGTCTCTTAAGTAAGGTTTAATTGGTGGACTAACTTCGTTTGATCGTATAAACAAAAAGTGGCAACAAAATTAGAGAAGATTTCAGCACCGAAGCCATGTTAATGGCAACGCCGGATCGATCAATATTTCAAGGAGAAATAAAATTATTCTTACTCCACTTTTGATAATGAACGTACACTAAGCGAAGTATTATGATACTTTTACTTATTACAAAATTATGGAGAAGACAAATTAAGTTATTGATTTCTTTTTATCGTCTTTACATGAAGAAGAATGTAGCCATAAATTGGGTTCTACTTTCTAAATTCATTCTTAAGTTTGCTACCCTTGTGTCAAGATCTCATAATATATAATCCGTCTTGCATGCATATTATGATTAGAATTAACTGAGGTTATATTAGTAAATTTCTTTTGGATGATATTCTATTAGTTATTATACAATTTGATAACATCGACTAAACTATCTACCAACGACAAAGGTAAAATATTTATTAAGGGAATTCAAAAAATAAGAAAAGTAAACATCCGAGAAATCAAGGTGAATCAATATCTAATATATATACATTGTAAGGAGCAGAACAAGATGAACTCCTTTCAGCCCGCTAGCTCCACCCCACCTACATTAATACTTGAAATATTCTTGAAGTCATTAGATATTTGATATAGATATTATTTAAAGAATGATGATCTCTTTTCTCTAGGATTTAATATCTCAAGAAGTTAACATATTAATCTTTTATGCATTACGCTTGACATGAAAATGTGAATAAAACAATCAGTTTTGGTGATTTCTCTTTGAGAGTATTTATTTGCGGTACAAATCGAGATACTCTTTTATCTGATGTTTATGTGTTTTAGCAGCCAGTGTAAAGTATTTATTCCACATTCAAAAAAGATAGAAAGTTGATAAAGTAACTTTAACAAGTTGTTTGGCAGAAATTAATTTTTATCATATAACTCAAACATACAGTTTTAGAGCATGTATTGCGGTTAAAGTTTATTACTTTAATACAAATTTTATATTAGATCTTATGAGACCACGTACAACGCATGTGTTCAGTAACAAGTATAAAAAAAATGTAAGGAGCGATCACTTATTGGATAAATATAAAAACAAAAAATAATTAATGAAAACTCATCCAATATAGGTTTAACAACGACCCGGTTCGTTTTGCTTTCTAGAATCCTGTTCTCCTAGATAAGACTTGATGTACTTGCTTTTACTGATTTATAACTTGCGGGAATGGTTGGCTCGGGATTTGGAAGAGTTTGAGTTGAAATCGGAACAATTGGTTCTTTAAGGTTGGCTTAAAAGGCCAAGTTTGACTTCGGTCAGCGTTTTGAATAAACGACCTCGGAATCCCGAGTTGAAGGTTCCAAGATGTTCGTATGATGATTTCGGACTTGGGCATATGTCCAGATCGGGTTGTGTATGACACGGGAGCGTTTTGGAGCCTAATAGTGAAAGTTGATTCCTTAAGGATTTTGAAATTCTTAAATATTTGGTTTGGAGCGGATTTTTTTGTTATCGAGGTCCGAACGAAGTTTTGAGAGCTAGAATAGTTCCGTATTATCATTTAAGACTTGCACGCAAAATTTGATGTCAATCCGATTAGTATAAATGTATTTCGTTGCATTGGATTTTGCTCATATTTTGGCCAAATCCCAAATCAAAAATTTCAAATTCCTAAATCAGCTATTGAGCTGAATTTGGGCCAAAATCCCAAAACTTGGAAATTATATACATATTTTTTAAAAATAAAGTTGGAAAATATATTTTGAAAACGTATGTCCAAACACATGTTCATCTTCAAACCAAACTTCACCCAAATCAAATTTTTCAAAATAAATTTGGGATTTATGGCCAAATGCTTACTAAAGCTTATAAGTTTGATTCAATTGGTTTAAGGGAGTGATTCTTAGATTCTTAGTTTAAGAAAAAAGAAGACTTTTGAAACTTGTGGTCTTAAAAGTTTAAGGGGTAAAAGCTTTGTGTGTCCTTAACATTTGTGTGGTTATAAAAATTTCTCATTAAGGGTAAAATGGATAAAATGAAGCGTTTAAAGTTTAATTATTTTCAAATTTAAAAATGTGTGATTAATTTTGAAACAAAATAAAAAGAAAAATATCTCATCTAATTTGAAACTGAGGGAATATATATATATATATATATATATATATATATATATATATATATATATATATATATATATATATATATATATATATATANGTGGGTGGGTGGCTGTGTGTGAAAAGTTATTAAAATTTCATCAAATATGAACATTCTTGTGAGCTTGCGGCATGGCAAAACTAAGGTCTCTATGAAAACTTGTTTTGACTGAAATTATTTGCTAACTATCTTGTTTGGTCGATCCTCAAATCATAGTATTGCATCCGTGTCAGATCCTCTATTATAATATATTTTTAAAAGATCCAACATTAGTGAGGATCAAAGCAATGTAGTTTGCTAGCTAGTCCATCTTATGATTGACAATTACATTGTTGACATTGATTTATCAGGTTTCACTCCCTCCATCATACTCAATTTCGAACGAATTATTCGCTCTTTATGCCATTCTATGACTACATCTATGGGACCCTGGACAAGTCTACCGATTCATTATATGAAAAATCACTAAAAAGGCAAGAAGATTCAACAGATGTGGTACATTTGACACATTTGACAACCCCAGAATCCATTTACCATCTCAGGCTAGGATTCTCCTCACTGGCCTCAATGCCTCAAAACAAAAAATGGTACATTTGGTTCATGTGGCCTGTCACTTTGTGGACTATGATCACCAACTGTATCTATGGACGCACCTTCATTTTGGAGAGAAATAACTTGGAAAAGTTTAAATTTCAATCTTGGTCCATACCAAGATACAATTTACAGGTTATAATACATAATAGAATAATTTTCAATTTCAGATTATAGTTATTTTTATTTCTTCTGAGATAATGCTAATTTTTTTTAATGGGCAGTACTTGTTGAATTGGCAATCACAAGCTATTAACAGCTTGATAGAGGATGCTATATTACAAGCAGAAGAAAAAGGTGTCAAGGTCTTAAGTCTCGGCCTTCTAAACCAGGCAAGTCAAAGTGCACCTAGTTTTTCTCTTTAATAGTATTGCTTGACGCGAGTTGATTTCTTGAATGAATTTAACTTATATACACAGATAGGGGAAATAATTTTTCTTTTATTTGAGTACTTTAATTTATTATATATAGCAGGACATTACCTTATTTTTTAAGAGTGATGATCTTTTAGACGGTTACTTAGTGCAAAAACTCTTTTAGTGTATAGAAGCTAAACTCCGATTGAATTTGTTATTCTAGTTTTTCGCTCAATAAGTATGATCTTAATTTACAGGGCGAGGAACTTAATAAAAATGGAGAAATTTATATAGAGAGGCACCCTAAAATAAAGATCAAGGTGGTGGATGGAAGTAGTTTGGCAGTTGGTGTTGTGCTAAACAGCATCCCTAAAGGAACAACAAAAGTGCTTCTCAGAGGAAACCTCACAAAAGTTGCCATTTCTATTGCTTCTTCTCTGTGTCAAAGGGGAATCCAGGTATGCTTACCCTTTTCACTATTTGCTCTTTGCTTCCTTCATTCAAATCTTTATATTATATGTTTAAGAACTTGAGCACGTTCTTTTCCCTTCTTTCTGTTACAATTTTCTTTGTATTAGGCTCCTAAAAATATCTAAATTATATCCATTTGTAACTAGTTAACTGGTTCGCCACTCCATTTGCTTCTCTAAACATATACTTCAATAGTTAGTTGCCTGCTTCATTTAATAGGTACCTGCAGTCGTCAATCATATATTGATGAAGGCTAACATTGTTAAATGTGGTTTGCATATCCTTTGTAATTCTACTATATACTCAAATGGATATAGTTTTCATTAGTAACAACTAGTCTTTAAATTGGCTGGCCCGCCACACTTAAACGCTCATGAATTGGCTAAACAATTCTTGATTGAAGAAGTTTTATATTAATGGTTACCTACTAACTTTCTCATGTATAGTCATTATTCAAATGGTTGTGCCAAATCACTTAAACTCTCGTTCAACTGGTCATGCCATGTGGTGAAAACTTTCTATATTATATGACCTATAAAATGATTATCAATTCTTGCTTGACGAATTTATTTGATGTTGTCTCATTCATGAATTGGATAACCTAATTCTTGCTTGGTTAGGATCTGAAATCCCGATTACGTTAGTGCGGCCAAATTTTATTTATATAATATTGATGATCACCAACTATAATCCGTCATACACACACCATATTTAATGCTGACATTTTAGTTGATTTTTTAAAGTGTACCATTCTTCCAATTAAATTATCATGTTGTTCGACTTTTTAATTTCTTTTCTTAATCGATCTTACTATTCTTAATATCAGGTGGCTACTTTGTACAAAACTGACTACGAGAAACTTAAACTTGCTACTAGCGGTCAGGGTAATTTGGTGCTGTCAAAGACGTTTGATCAGAAGGTAAAATTTCCCTCTGTTCTTGTTTCCTTTTCTTCTTCTTTATAAGTATGAAAAGTAATTAGTTTTTGCGTGGGAAAAAAACGAATATTTTACGCTAATATTTTCTAATGTTGTTAATAGATATGGGTAGTTGGAGATGGATTAACAGAGGAAGAACAAATGAAGGCAGCAAAAGGGACACTTTTCTTCCCATTCTCGCAGCTGCCTCCTAAAAAAACTCGCCACGACTGTTTCTATCACCACCCTCCTGCAATGCTAGCTCCCTCTTCTCTACAAAATTTGCATGCTTGTGAGGTTTGTGAATATTAATTTTTGTCTTCTTTCTATTTTGATTTTATAAATGTATTTAATTTTAATAAATTATATTATTGATGTACTTTTACTTGTTGTAGCAGGTAACCAACTTATCTTTCACGTTATTAGTTACAATCATTATAGACAGATTACTTGTAGTTAATCTAATGATGTAAGCATTCCTTTAACTCAATATATAAAGTTGATGCCTCTAAAAAATAAGGCAGGTTACTTATTATAATATATTTAAATGTACTAACACTATAAAATTCTAAAATAAGCGAGGTTACTTACGATAATATACTAAAATGAATTGATATTTATTAAGTAAAATCTATAATGTCACTTCTTTTTATATATTTCTTCTTCTACATCATCCTCAAAAGTTGCTTTCTCTATTTTTTTATTTTTTATTTTTTTAATTTTAAAAAACATATACTAACATTTTGATGTACGGGAACTTGCAGAATTGGCTACCAAGAAGAGCAATGAGTGCGCCAAGAGTGGCTGGAATTGTGCATGCCTTAGAAGGATGGGATGTACATGAGTGTGGAGCCAAGATGATTGAAATTGACAAGATTTGGAAAGCCAGCCTCAAGCATGGATTCAAACCTTTGGCTTTTGCTGAATGAGATAAAACGAGAAATTTATCATCTTTAACTATAAATTAAATATTCTAAAACTGCGAGCGAGCTTATGCCTTATCTATTTCTAGTACTCTATGTGGTTTTTAATCAACTAAACAATACAAATGAAAGTTACTTTGAGGCCCTCCTTTTTTTATTACAAATGCATTATCAAGTTGTAATTAAGTTCCATATAGACGGTAACTTCTTTGTTTTCCCCTCACTTCGTTGGTGTTACGTTAACTCGTCTAATAATTAGACAGCCAATATTTGAACTCTTGGGGCAAAAAAATTGTGGGTTTTCGTTTACCATTAGTGAGGCTAATGCTGTAGAAGATGAACGTATGAATTGGAAAATTTTCTGTGTGTTTTCCATTTCTCTTTGTTTGTATTTATACAAGTATGTTTGTAACAGCCCAACCCGCTAGTAATATTGTCTGATCTGGGCCTAGGCCCTCACGGGTTTAAAACGCGTCACTAGGGTCTAAGGGTTGTTAACTTATATACCCAGCATCCCTCTTGTGTTTTGCCGATGTGGGACTCTGTCTATAGTCTGGGGCGTTACATACACCCCCTCTTATGGACTCAGCGTCCTCGCTGAGGTTTTCCCCACCGCATGAAATTCGCCTAGACTCAGCACTGAACCCTGATCTAACCTACCATCGGCTAGGCTGACACAAGAGTGGCTCTGTTACAATCTGAAACAGCCCAGCCCGCTAGTGATATTGTCCGCTCTGAGCCTAGGCCCTCACGGGTTTAAAACGCGTCACTAGGGTCTAAGGCTTGTTAACTTATATACCCAGCATCCCTCTTGTGTTTTGCCGATGTGGGACTCTGTCTATAGTCTGGGGCATTACATACACCCCCTCTTATGGACTCAACGTACTCGCTGAGGTTTGCGCCACCACATGGGATTCGCCTAGACTCAGCACTGAACTCTAATCTGACCCACCATCGGCTAGGCTGACACAAGAGTGGCTCTGATACCATCTGTAACAGCCCAACCCGCTAGTGATATTGTCCGCTCTGGGCCTAGCCCCTCACGCGTTTAAAATGCGCCACTAGTGTCTAAGGCTTGTTAACTTAGATACCCAGCATTCCTCTTGTGTTTTGCCGATATGGGACTCTGTCTATAGTCTGGGGCATTACAATTTTTCTGAAAGAAAATAAATGACTAATGTAAATAGCTATACATGTGTCTACAATTCACTGGACTATAAAATAACAGAAAATAACTCATATACAATGACTCAGCTTGGTCATGTGCCTAGAGAATCCAATGCGTAATCTTTATCCTTTACAAATGGACGGTTCAGATTATATACATGTGAATATGATCCAATGGCATAAATACCTCTGTATGTATTCTCTAGAAGACTTAAAAAGGAACATATACTCCCTCATGTCTGAGACCTAAACAAAACCGTAGAATCATTAGGTTGTAACGCCATCTTCTCCATCTTCTTGCTCTGTCTTTCACCATTTATGATTTCTCCAGAACATAAATCATCACTAATATTAACACTTCCCCCCCCCCCCCCAATCAAGTTGGACGGCTGCGAAGAAAGCCCAACATGCCAAGGATGAAATTATGTGAAGGCCGAGAAAAGGGCTTTGTAAGGATATCTGCGTTTTGAGCAGATGATGGAACAAAACTCAAAGAAATCAAGCTAGATAGGAATCGTTGCTGTACGAAATGGAAATCGAGCTCCACATGTTTTGTTCATTCATGAAATAATGGATTTCGGACGATATGGAGTGTTGTCTGGCTATCAGAATGAACCGGGATATGGAGAGTAGGAGGAGCTGAAAGATCAATGAGGAGACTATCTAACCATGTTAACTCAGCAACAAGACACCTCGTTGAACGATATTTAGCCTCTGCAGAAGATAGAGAAACAGAAGCTTGCATTTTGGATTTCCAAGAAATGGGTGAGCCTCCAAGGATGATAAAACAACCACTTATAGACCTCTGAGAATACACAAGACGCCCGATACGCATCATAAAAGGAAAGGAGAGAAAAAGATGGATCAGCAGTCATGAAAAGCCCTTAACCAGAATCTTTGTGAAGATATCAAATTTTCCGAAGGGCTGCTGTGAATTGTGGAAGTCGAGGAGCTTGCAGGAATTGAAACAAGTGTTGCACTGCAAAAGAGAGATATGTGCGAGTATGAGTTTATATAGTTCAATTTGCCAACAATCTTGCAATAAAAGGAGGGATTGGCAAGAAAATCCCCTGAATCGGCAGAAAGTTTGCAAGATGGATCCAAAGAAGATGAAGCAGAGGGTAAATGACCACAATTGTAATCAGAGATGAGATCAAGGGAGAATTTGCGTTGAGAAATAATCAGGCCATGTGATTCTCGAAGAACTCCAAACCAAGAAAATAATGTAAGTCTCTAAGATCCTTAATAGATATATAATCACCTGATTGTTTGAAAAATAGAGAATAATCATTCAAAAAAGTAGAAAACCCCTTCAATACAAAGTAGCTGTAAGTCGACCATACCACTATCGTGATGCTTGTTACAAACCATAAAGTGATTTATTAAGACGACAGACATGGTTAGGACTAGGATCAGGTATATCGGCAGGAAATTTCATATACACTTCTTCTTGTAAAATCCCATGTAAAAAGGCGTTGTTCACATCTAATTTTGACACTGACCAGCCTTTCTTAATTTCAACAGCAAGAATGCATCGAATAATCGTCATTTTAAACACGGGGGAGTAGGTTTCATTAAAATCAATCCTTTCACGTTGAGTATCACCTCTAATCACCAATCTAACTTTCAATCTTTCGATGCTTCCATCATATTTGTGTTTAAATTTGTAAATACATTTGTAAGGAAAAGCCTTCTTGCCAATAGGTAATCCGATCACTTCCCACGTTTGATTATCCTCAAGATCTTTGATCTCAGAAGTCATAGCTTGGTTCCAACCGGGATGTTGGATAGGATGAGAAAAGCTAAAGTAGGTTCAGCAGTGTTAAAAATAGAATTAAGCATATGCTTATTAGTTAAAGAAAGATAAGTGAAAGAATTAACAGAGGGAGGGATGGGATGGGATGGGAAAAATAGGAAGTAGTTAAATCAGTTAGAACTACTGAACCACAAATGTAATCGGAGAGATAAGCAGGTGTGATGTGATCCCTATGTGATCTTCTTAAAGCAGGAACAGGACATGGACTGGGGAATGAAATGGGGTAGGTGGACGGACTTGGGGATGAGATAGGGTAAGAAGAGGAAGAAGGAGGTGAGGAAGATGGAGAAGGAGGAGAACTGGAAGAAGGATTATGACTAGGAAGAGTAGACTCAACAAGTGAGGATGGAGGGGAAGGGGAAGTAAATATGGGTGAATCAGAGGCGATAGATGAAAAAGGAAGTTCATACTCATGAAACTGAATATCCCTGGAAACAAAAACTCTTTTGGTGTTAATATCCAAGAGTTAATATCCCCTTTTTCCATGGGGATTACATAAAATACAAGGTACAGCTATAGGGGAAAATTTTGACCTGTTATGTGTAAAAGTAGAATCATACACAAACACCCAAAACATCTAAGATAATCTTAGGATGGAGACTTTCCAAAATGAACTTGATATGAAGTTTGACCTTTGAGAACAGGGGAAGGGAACATATTGATAAAAAAGATAGCAGTGAGTAGGCATTCACCCCAATAAGAGATAGGCAACTTAGATTGATGCAATAAATCTCTAGAAGTCTCTAAAAGATTCATGTTCCTATCAACAACTTTATTTTGTTAAGGGGTAGAAATGCAAGAGGTTTGATGTAAAATACCTTGAGAAGCAAAGAATTCTAAAATGCTAGAACCCCCTACCAATTCAAGAGCATTGTCATATCTAATCTTTTCAACCTTACTATTAAATTGCCTCTCAATCATAGCTAAAAAAATGTTTAATCAAAGAGAAGGCATTGCTTTTAGTGTTCATGAGATAAGTTCAAGTACCTCTGCTAAAGTCATCAACTATGGTTAAAAAAATACTTGAAACCATCATAAAGTGGTGACTTGTAGGGTCCCATGTATTCAAATGAATTAACTCAAAGACAGCAATAGTTTTGATATAACTCGAATGGAAAGGCAATCTAAACTACCTTGCTAAAGGGCAAATATCACATGGACAATCAAGAGTAGAAGATGAAATAAAATTGTTTCTGTTTATTGCAGAAATAGGAATATGTCCAAGTCGAATGTACCATAGTTTCACATCAACAGTGTTGCTTATAGGAATAGGAACTGATTCAGAAACATAAGAGGAAACTGAAATGCAAGAAGAATCCAAAAAACTAGACATAGAAATTAAATTGTGCTTGAAAAAACTCTGAAACTTAGAAAGGGCAGAATGAAGAAGATAGATGACATCCTATCTTCACCAAGAACCAGAAGGTTCTTCACTAAAGGGTCCTGCAATAGACAATTAGTGGAGGAAAATATTAGAAGATAATGTAACTGAGTTCAAAATTTGTTGATAGAAATGAGATTGATCCTGAAAGAAGGGACAAATAAGACATTATGTAGAACAAGATCAGAGAAAAGAGTAATTGTCCCACTATGAGTCACCCTAATTCTAAAGGAATTAGGTAAGTTAATGAACAATGGAGTAGGTAAAGGAGAAAGAGTAGTAAAGAACTTAGTATCATAAGAAATATGTTCAGAAGCCCCTGAATCAATAATCCAAGAATGAGTATTGGCATATGTGAGATAAGCAGAAGGATTGTTGAAGATGTTACCATCACATTGAACTACATTAGCATTAATATCTGTGGTTGAGCTTCCTGTGTGACCAAGTTGTGCATTGTTAAGCAGGTGAACCAACTGAGAAAATTGGTCTTGTGTAATAGGATTTCCTCCAGTATTTCTTGTAGGCTGTGCAGGGAAACGGTTAGTCCAAGTAAATATTAGTTTTGAAGATTGACAAAGGAACTCAGACATGAACCAAGTCCATCCTAGTGGAGCACAGATACGATAGACTTAAGCATGTGAGATGCACATGAAGGAGATAAACCTAACTTGCCAAAAGTGATATCTCCTGATCCTTATCGAAAAGGTTGCATATTGGATAATGAGACTTCTTACTCAAAGAGAAAACGGGTTAAGAAAGGGAAGGAGTTAGAGGTTGAGATAAACTAGAACTCTTCCATCAAGGAAGAGTAGCATCATAATTCTAGTCAATCTCTATTCACTAACTCTATAAATATCAGTGTTGTTTTCTTTTACAGGAAACGCATATAAGTAGAAGTTATACATGAATTGATAGAAAAACAGCAAGGTAATTTTGCAACCAGTTCGTGTGTGATTCAAGTGTGCAAACCTGAAGCTAGTTGAACCAGATAAAAGAACCAGTTCCAAGTGTCTGTCTTTTATTCTAGTTCAATTGTAGTAGGTGATTTCATATTATACCTTTCAGCTTTATCTAGAAGCAATTGTATTAGGTACTTAGAGTTTTCAAGTTAGAGTTAACTTGAAGTTGTCTCAAAAGTTAGGGGATGTGTGCTACAACGGGATTAAAGTTAGTCCTGGGTTTATAAAAGAGTTTTTGTAAATGCAATATTTGGATTAGTGATTTTAGTGGAGGGTTTGGGAAAATCCTACTGGAACGTAGGCCGTGGTTTTTTCACTTTTTGAGCCAGGTGTTTTTCACGTAAAATACTTGTGTTCTTTACTTTCCACGTTTACTATTTCAGCAATAGTAGGTTAAGGAACACTTAGAAGAACCAGGTCCTTCCATAATCAGTTTAAGCAAAAAATTGGTTACCACACAAATCACTCCCCCCTTGTATGGTATTAAAGTATAAAACATCAAAAACTCAAAACAACATTTCTCTTGACAGATCCATGAAACATAGGACTTTTGGTGAACTTAAAATTAGAAGGGAAACAAATTATTCGATAGCATTTGTCAGCTCAATGGTCCGTTTTCTTGCAATGAGAACAAATCAAGTTATTCTTCTTCTTTTTAAAGTTTAAAGAAAGAGTCAACAGGAAATTGAGAGTTCACATACACTCCCCTCTGCCTCTCATCTTGAACCAACAAAGAATAGACAATGTTGATGTTGGGGAGGGGGTACATCATCATGATGTTACTCCTAACAGGAGAATATGTATCATTCAAGACCATGATAAATTTAATCAATCTTTCATCTTGAAAAGACTTAACCAATTTCACCTTGCTACCACATGCGCAGGCACAAGAATAGGTAACAATAGTGTAAAGAGCATCAAGTTCATCCGATAATAGCTTCAATTTAATTAAATATCGAGCAATATCACTTGATACTTGCATTAAGTCATTTTTTTCCTTTTGTAGGTGATAGAGTTTAGCCCCATTGGATTAGCCAAACCTATCCTCAAGATCTGTTCAAAGAGCTTGAGCAGATTTGGAGTAAAGAACACTAGCAGCAATTTCCTTTGAAATGGAGTTTAGTAACCAAGAGGTTACCATATCATTACACTGATTCCACAAGCTGAAAGATGTGGAATTAGAGGCAGGAGTAGAGCAACTCCCATCAATGAAGTCCAACTTATTTTTAGCTGAAAGAGCAATGAGAAGAGACCTCCTCAACCTCCATAGCCACGACCATCAAATACAGAAGTGACGAGAGTCATACCGGGGGAATCTGATGGGTGAAGAAAATAAGGATGGCTAGCATCAATAGTAGGAGAGTTTCTAGAAACACCATCCATAGAAAGAGTATCAGATGAAGAAACCATTTTGATTGAAGGGAGAAAAGATATAGAGGTGAAAAAGAAAGAAAGCAAAAGAAATCCAGAATCTAGGTGGCAACTGATACCATGTAGAAGATGAACAAATGAATTGGAAAATTTTCTGTGTGTTTCACATTTCTCTTTGTTAGTAATTATACAAGTATTTCTCTGAAAGAAAATAAATGACTAATGTAAATAGCTATGCATGTGTCTACAATTTATTGGACTATAAAATAACAGAAGATAACTCCTATATAGTGACTCAGCTTAGTCATGTGGCCAAAGAATTTAATGTGTAATCTTTATCCTTTACAAATGGACAGTCCATATTATATACATGTGAATGTGATCCAATGGCATAAAAACCTCCATCATTATTATCTAGAAGTCTTAAAGAGGAATATATACTCCCTACAGTCTGTAACGCCATCTTCTTTGTCTTCTTTCTCTGTCTTTCACCATTTATGATTTTCTACAACAGAAATCATCGGTAATATTAACCAACGTTCTCAAGTCAAAGGTTAAAGGCTGAATACACATGCGCCCCCTTAAACTTAGCCCCCCTTTTTTTAATACCTAAACTAAGGGATTTATCGATTGAATGCCTAAACTCAAATGGAAATATGTCTATTAGCCACAAACCTAACAATATCTCAGCCAAATATAATGTGTGACTCTCACACATGATGTCTTAGCAAATATAACAAATCGATACACAACACATGGGAAGTATAAAATATATCTTTTTCAAAACAAAATCCAGATCGCCTCCTTCTCTCCTATTATTCATTGCCCACTTCCCTGTCGCCCGACTCCCTAAGACCTGACCCTCCTCTTATCCAATTCAATTCTTTGATATTTATAAAATTTGTGTAGTCATTCTTGTCGAGAAGATCCAATTTCTTATGCAATTTGATCGTCTAGTTTTTTTCTCTAAAGGTAACGTCTACCCGGTCAAACCTCGATTAAAGGTAGTGAAGACCTTCTCGAAATTTTTTGAAGAGGTGATGAATAGAGGCATATGAAGCCAAAGAGTTGTATCTTTTTTTAGTAATAGAGTACTAATGTATACAACAAAGAAGGAATCTGGTTGAGACCACCTTGAAGACATGGCTTATGCTTCCACCGCAAGAAGGCTCTAATGGAAAAAGAATTATTGTCTATTTCTTTTTTATTTCGGTTAACTACTCAGATATTTTGGCTCCGACAACTCATCACAAGTCGAACCCACCTCAATATTGTTCAAGTCAGCCATATTTTGTACCGCAAGCTCAACTCAGAGCTTCAATCTAATTTTTTTTAATGTTAAGCACATTTCAACTTGAATAATTTCTCTATTAAGAGACCTCTTTATGTTGCAGCCAAACGCACATGCAAGTATACCCGATTGTCAAGTAATAAAATGACAAGAAGTCGGATGGAGACTCTACGAGGACCTGTTATTAACTATTAACTAAATTAGACTATCCTAATTATCTAAAAAATATTAAAACCAAAAGTATTTGAATCTAAACTACAAAAACGAAAAGAAAAATATATAGTAAATTCTAAACAAAGTAAGAGCAAATTATTATGTCATCGATGCGATGAAAACGATCTAGGATTATGGGTTGTTTAGCAATTCTATTGTATTCTTCTCTTGAATTGACTAATTAATTTATCTGGTTTATTGGTTGATATTATTAATATTGCTCATAAGAATATGTCAATTTCTTAGTTGCCTATTCAAGCTAACCTAACACTTATATGTCTATAGAGATAGAGTCAACAAGAATGCTTTTATTCCATATAATAACCAAGCAAGGAAATTAGCATATGTCTATCCTAAGCCCAAATTCATTCTCTGATGCTCAGGTTCAAAAAGTTGCTTTACTCAATCCTATATGATATTTAGAATTCCCACTTTCGAGCTCAACTCTAGATCTGTAGAAATTATTCAATTAGTGAGCAAATCAATCAAATAATTAAGCACAAGATTAAATAAATAAACCAATATGATAAACTAACAAACCAAAATCAATATACAAATAACAATATTCATGAAAGAACCATAACCCTAGAACGTGAAGTTTAGCTCCACATAGACATGGTAGCCAAACAAAAAATCATCAAAAGAAATAGAAAATTACTAAGTTTAGAGGAAGAAATATGAAATACGGCCTCCACAGTGACTCGTGCTCTCCCTTGGTCAAATTTCCCTCTAAAAAACGTCCAACTCCCTTCTTATACATGTTAAGGGAGTATTTATAGGCTAGGGTCGAAGTCTCCAAGTCCAAAATTGAGTAGAAAATAGTTTATTCGCAAACTTGGGACCAGGCCTAATGCCATGTAGGGCCTGGTCTATGGCACACCATAAGCTAGGCGAGACCAGGTCTGTAGCACGTCATAAGCCAAGCGAGGCCACGCATGGGGTGAGGTGCCTTTGCCTTACTCTGATTTTCTCTTGTGTCTAAAGCGCGTGAATCAATACTCCAAGTTTAACCTCAAACGAAGTTTAAATATGTTACTTACCTCAAAGCGCCTGAATCAATACTCCAAAACTGCCTTCCTCCGCTAATCGACTTCCGAATGACTCGAATCTAGTCAAAGCAACTCAATAACTTCATGAAAAGCCAGAGGAAATAACCCCAAACAATAAAGCTAAGATCTTGGTTCGAATATGTAAAGACAACTCAAAAAGTCAATCCCGTGCTCGTACCCCAAAACCTGTCAAAACTCATAAATTTCGAACACCCATTCTGATACGAGTCCAAATATATGTGTTTTTATCCAATCCAACCTCAAACCGACCCCCAAATCATCAATTTTCACTCTCATAAGCCATGGAAAAAAAATCCACGGCCTAGCTCCCGCACCTACAGACCTTCCCTTTCCCTAGCCAAGCACGCTTTTGTGCATACCTAGCCGCTACTGCTGCTTCGCATCTGTGACCACAAATTTACCGATGCGAAAACCCCAGACTCATCAAATCTTCTGCATTGCCAGCATACCTCAAAATGATCCAAAATCAATCTGAAACATACTCGGGTCCCTATCTCCTCACACCAACCAATCTCAAAACATAACACGGACCTACTCGAGGACTCAAATCATACATAACAATATCAAAACTACAAGTCACACCTCAATCTAGCCTAAGGAACTAGTCCGAATTTCCAAATTCAGAACTTATGCCAAACATGCCTAAGAAACTTAGAGTGACC
The DNA here is from genome assembly GCA_026770625.1 of Nicotiana glauca. NCBI lineage: Eukaryota > Viridiplantae > Streptophyta > Magnoliopsida > Solanales > Solanaceae > Nicotiana > Nicotiana glauca. Next base: position 30,021 of record MU774262.1, read on the forward strand.
TTAAATTTTGCACACAGGTCCCAAATGAAACATTATACCTCTTCCAACTCCCGAAATCAAAATCTAAACCCGATATCATCAACGTCAACTCCCCGTCATATCTCCGAACCTTCTAAATCTTCAACTTTCCAAATTTCACCAAAAAACACTAAATTAACCTACGAACCTCCAAATCCAAATCCATACATACACCTCTAAAATCACCATACTATTTGAACCATCAAAACACCATCCGGGCTCATATACACAAAGTTCAAACTTTGGTCAACTCTTATAACTTAAGCCTCCAACCAACGGACAAAGTGTCCTAATTAAATCTAAAAAACTCCTCCGAAACCAAACCAACCACACCTGCAAGTCACATAACAACAAATACGCATGTATAAATCATCATATAGGGAGAACGGAACTAAAATACTCAATACAACCAGCCGGGTCGTTACATCTTCCCCCTCTTAAATAAACGTTCGTCCTCGAACGAGTCTAGAGTCATACCTGGGGCATAAAAAAGGTGAGGATATATGCTTTGCATATCCTTTTTTATCTCCCAAGTAGCCTCCTCGACCGGATGACCTCTCTAATGAACCTTCATTGACGCTATATTCTTCGACCACAACTTTCAAACTTGCTGGTCTAAACTGGACACCGACTCACATCATAAGTCAAATCCTCGTCCAACTACACCGTGATGAAGTCCAAAATATGTGATGAATCCTCATAATACTTCCGGAGCATGTAAACATGAAATACTGGGTGAACTCCTGATAAACTATATAGTAAGGCAAGTTTGTAAACCACCTCTCCGACTCTTTCTAGTACCTTAAAAGGGCCAATATACCGAGGGGCCAATTCCTAAACCTCTTCAAACTCGTCATGAGCGAACCTTTTAGTAGAACCTTCTCACCACCATGAATTCTACATCACGAGCCTTCCTATTTGCATAACTCTTCTGCCTGGACTGTGATGTACGAAACCAATCATGAATCAACATCATCTTCACCAAAGCATGACGGACCAAATTAGTGCCCAACAATCGAGCCTCCCAAGGCTCAAACAAACTAATTAGGGAATGACATCGCCTCCCATATAAGGCCTCATACGGATCCATTTGAATACTCGACTGATAGCTATTTTTGTAGGCGAACTCTTCTAATAGTAGAAACTAATCCCATGATCCCCTGAAATCAATGACACGAGCTTGTAACATTTCCTCTAATATCTGAATATTACGGTCGACTTGTTCGTTTATTTGGGGATGAAATGCCATACTCATCTCGACCCGTGTGCGCAACTCACGCTGCACTAATCTCAAAAATGTGATGTGAACTGACTGCCTTGATTCGAGATAATAAACATATGTACACTATGAAGACGAACAATCTCAAGAAGATAAATATGAGCTCGTTGATTTGAAAAGTAGGTCGTCGTGAATAGAATGAAGTGTGCAAACTTGGTTACTCGGTTTACAATAACACACACTACATCAAATCTCCTCAAGGTCCGTGTAAGCCCAACTACGAAATCAATAGTGATATGCTCCCACATCCACTCCAGAAATCAAGCCTCTAAAGAAACTCACGTGGTCTCTAATGCTCGTACTTCACTTGTTGACAGTTAAAACATAGAGAAACATACTCAACAATATCCTTTTTCATCCTCCTCCATAAATAGTTCTGCCTTAAATCTCGGTACATCTTCGTAGCACCCGGGTGAATAGAATACCATGAACTATGGGCCTTCTCAAGTATCAACTATTGCAACTCATCCACATTAGGCACAAAAATCCAGCCTTGAAACCTCAATACCCCATCATCACCAATAGTAACCTCCTTGGCATCACCGTGCTACACCATGTACCTTAAGACAAACAAGTGGGGATTATCATATTGACGTGCCTTGATGCATCTCTAACAATGACGATCGTGATACAACACAAGCAAGAACCATGATAGGCTCGAAAATATCCAACCTCACAAATATGTTGGATGAAGTCTAAACATCCAAAGCTAACGGGCTCTCCCCAACTGGAATAAAAGCAAGATTCCCTATGCTCTTAGCCTTCCTACTCAATATATCAGCCACTACATTGGCCTTCCCCGGATGATAAAGAATTGTGATATTATAGTATTTTATTAGGTCTAACCATCTCCATTGCGTAAAGTTTAGATTCTTTTGCTTGAATAAGTGCTAGTGACTCCTATGATTAGTGAACAGCTCAAAAGACAAGCCATAAAAATAGTGTCGCCAAATCTTGAGCACATGAATGATGGATGCTAACTCTAAATCGTGCATTGGGTAGTTCTTCTCATGGGGCTTACACTGATGTGAAGCATAAGCAATCGCTCTCCCCTTCTGCATCAACAACACCTAATGTCATTCCATGAAGCATCATAATAGATTGTTTAAGAACCCTATCCCGAAAGCAAAACTAGAACTGGAGCTGTAGTCAAGGTAGTCTTGAGCTTTTTAAAGCTCTTCTCTCACACATCAAACCCCCTAAATAGGGCACCCTTATGCGTGAATCTAGTTGATTTGGTTGCTATATATGAAACATCTCTAAAATATGGCGATAATACCCAGCCAACCAAAGAAAGCTCCGTATCTCGGTAGTAGTAGACGGTCAGGTCCAACTTTAAATTGACTCAATATTCTTCGGATCCACCTTAATCCCTTCACTAGATACCACATGAAACAAGAATGCCACCAAGTCTAACCAAAACTCACACTTGGACAATTTAGCATATAGCTTCTTCTCCCTTAAGTCTGGGACACAATCCTCAAATGTTGCACATAATCCTCCCGATTGTAAGAATACACAATATATCATCAATGAAAACTATGATGAAGAAATCCAGATATGACTGAAACACACTATTCATCAAGTGCATGAAAGTTGCTCGGGCATTGGTCATCCCAAATTACATCACTGAAAACTCATAATGGCCATAGCGGGTCTAAAAAGCGATCTTCGAAATATCTGAAGCCCTGATCTTCAATTGACGCTACCCCAATCTCAAGTCAATCTTAGAGAATACCCTAGCACCCTAAAAGTGATCAAATAAGTCATCAATATGAGGTAGTGGGTACTTTTTCTTGATAGTAACCTTGTTCAACTACTTGTAGTCAATGCATATCCTTATAGAACCATCTTTCTTCTTCATGTATATTAGCGTTGCACCTCAAGGTTACACCTTAGGACTAATGAAACCCTTATCAAGCAATTCCTATAGTTTCTCTTTCAATTCCTTCAACTTCACCAGTGCCATGACATATATGGTGGAATATAGATGGGCTGAGTGCCCGGTACAAAATCAATACCAAAATCGATATCCCTATGGGGTGGCATGCCTGACAGGTCTGCTGGAATACATCTAAAAAGTCTCTCACTATTGTAACCGACTCAATGGTAGGAGTATTAGCACTAATATCCCTCACGAAGGCTAATTACACTAAGCACCCCCTCTCAACCAACTTCTGGGCCTTTATAACAGATACCACTCTATAAGGAACATGATCCAAGGAACCTCTCCACTCCACCCTGCGCAATCCTGGCTTCTCCAAAGTCACGGTCTTAACATGAAAATCAAGAATAACATAGTATGAATATAGCAAATCCATACCAAAATAACCTCAAAATCAAACATGCTGAGCAATAAAAGATTAAATATAGTCTCGTAAACCCCAATGGTAATAACACATGACCGATATACATAGTCCACCATAATAGAATCACCCATCGGTGTAGATACATTAACATGCATATCTAAAGAACCATAAGGCATATCCAAATAATGAGAAAAGTATGATGACACATATGAATAAGTGAAATTAGGGCCAAATAATAGTAAAGCATCCATGTGGCACAAAAAAATGATACATGTGATCATGGCGTCGGAAGAAACTAACCCTGGTCTGGTGGGAAATGAATAGCAACGGGTCTGTCCACCACCTAAGTGACCTCTCCATATAGTACGACCTCACCCTGTATGACCTTCACCTCGAGTTGGGTGAGCATGTAGTATAGCAAATGTTGTGGGAGTTATAACACCCCCCTACTACACTGGACCTCTATAGAAACGAGGTAAATACTTCATCATATCCCCCCCAACTCCCCACACTCATAGAAACCTCAAACTGCGAATGACGACAGGGCCTAAATTGGACCCTGTGTACCAAAATTACCGCTCGAGGAGACCGGTACTGACGAACCTAAACTGATGGAGTGTGATAAATTCTCTGAGTTGGGAGTACACTGAACGAAGACTGTACTAAAGCTCCTCGATTAGGTGATGGCGAATGATAACCTAGTCTATTAGAATGACCCCTCACAAATTGACCTCGGCCACCAGATGAGGCACCATTGAATCTTCCAAAATGATGAGGCATCTTGTCAAAGGCCATCTCCCTACTATGACCTCTGATGCGCTCGATCCTCTTAGCGATCTCCATAACCCGAGTAAAAGAAATATCATCCTCAATTTTTCTGGCCATTTGTATCCTGATGCGATACATAAATCCATCTATAAACCTCCGTACTCTCTTCATCTCAGTATTGATCATGATAGCTTCATGGCATGATAAATCCCCAAATAGGGTCTCATATTAGGTAATAATCATGCTATCTTGCTAAAGACGCTCAAACTGACTGTAGAAGTCCTCTCTTTAAGTGAATAGAGTAAAATTCTCTAAGAATAACTGTGAGAACTGGGCCCAAGTAAGAGGAGATGAAACTGATGGTCTGCTTCAAAAATATTCATACCACCACCTCTTGTAAGAACCATGCATCTTCAACATTGTGAAATAAACTCTGTTGCACTCCACTATACCTATATTGCACAATTTATCATGGCGACGGTCTAAAAAATCCTAGGATCGTCAAAATGTGTACCCCCAAAGCAAGGAACAACTTGGTGAACTTGTCAAACCTTTCTTCCCCTCAGCTCACATTGTGGGTCTCTCTCCGGGTGTAGCAGCAACATGATGAACTACCCCAACTGGTAGAATTTCGTAGGGTTGGTATCCAAAATTACCTAGATCTACTCATAAAATATAGAGTGTATTATGATTACAACTGACTCCATGTACTCAATATGTAGCAAAACTAACATTGAGATGAAAGCAGTGACAACCTCGAAAGAAAGTCAGTATCCAACAACAATAATCTATAACAACACATGATATAGTGATGACAACAAAAGTAAATAACTCAAAGGATACCATGTTCATATTGTTCACAAATACAAAAAAATAGACATGCTTTCCAAGTATACCAGTCAAGGCCTTCCACCAAAAATACAGTTGTGATTTTCCAAACATTTAAAAACATATTAGACATTTCATTTACCATCTAGCATGAGGAAACTATATTTCTATGTCTATATGTCAAATATACATGTCAATAACTTCATAGTGAAACCATGAAGTATACTCACACTCAACACACTCACGATGCATTGCGCAAGTGCCCATCACCATCAAATACAACCACACTCAGCATTGTATGGGGTGCTTGGCACAAATGCTCCTCACCAAAGCACATTTAAAACAATGTGTCTGCGCTCATTGTGAATAGCAGACTCCAAAAAGGCGAATCTTTACCCAAGAGCTGATCAATATAAGCCAATAATCAATATAATCATTGCGTCTTGCAACACAATGCAAATATCAACCCATTGCAAGGTGCAACCCGATCAAATATAAATCACAATAAGACTAAATGGTCTACATCGGTCATCATTCGTCAAGTGTCAATGGCTCACATCACGTAGAACTCGACACAAATAGTATCACTTATAGAAGCTAACAACAACATCGCATGTGAATAGACCTTCGGACGACTCAAATCTAGCCAAAGCTACTAAAAGTAACAAATAATGCCATAGGAAACAAACCCAAACGATAAATATCGAATCTTTAATAAAATACTCAAAGTCAACCAAAATGTCAGCCCCAGACCAAAGCTCAAAACCCAAAAAAGCTCATAAATTTCGATAATTTATTCGAACACGAGTCCACCATACTAGTTTCATCCAATTCCGGCTCTGAATGAATGTTCAAACCCCAATTATTCACTTTAGAAATTTTTTGACAAAACCCCCAATTTCTCTTTTAGATTCATCACCCAAATTCCAATATCAAAGATAAAATTATGATTAATAATCAAAACCGGGTCAAGATTACTTATCCCAATCCATGTGGTGAAAATCTCCTAAAAAAGGCCAAAATCCGAGCTCCTAATCTCAAAATATGATAAAATGAACCAAAGCCCTCAATATATAATAAGTTACAGGCGATTTTCGTATCTTCGGACGAAATGTCGCACTTGTGACCTCGCACCTGCAATCCCTCTTTTGCATTTGCAAACCTGCTGAATCTAACCACTTCGCGTATCTTCGGTTCAAAACCCGCATTTGCGGTTCTACATGTGCACATGGAATCTCGCAGAAGTGCCTTCGCATCTGCCCAAAAATCTCCGCAAAAGCGAAATTCTCCTGGGCACCTCCTCTTCGCATAAGCAAGTCTTCCCTCGTATAAGTGGGTCCACACCTATGACCAAATTTGTGTATATGCGAATAACTAGAACCAGAACTACCCATGATGATCAAAATAATCTGAAACTCATCCGAGCCCCTAGGGACCTAGTTTGAACATACCAACAAGTCCCTAAATATAATACAACCAAGGCCTCAAATCACACATTATAACATCAAAACCATGAATCACACTTTAATTCAAGCTTACTAAACTATTTTAACTTTACAACTTTCCAACTTATGCTGAAGCGTCTAAACAACTCAGAATCACCTAAAATTTTAGCACAAGTTCCAAATGACAAAATGAACCTATTCCAACTTCCATAAAAACAATCCGATCTCGATATTTTCAAAGCCAACTCCCGGTCAAACCTATGAACTTCCAAACCTTCAAATTGCCAGCTTTTTCCAATTAGACCCAAAACCTTCTAGAAATATCCAAATAAAAATCCATGTAGACGCCCAAGACCAAAATCACCTTGTGGACCTAATACAACCATCATCACTCCAACCAGAGGTCAAATACATAAAATTCATAATGCATCATAACAAACTACTCCAGGCCTCAAACCACTGCACATAAATGCGAATGTTAAACACTACCGGTTGGGTCGTTAAATTCTCCCCCACTTAAATATATGTTCCTACACGAACGTGCCAAGGTCATTCCAAAGACATCAGATCACTGCACAAACTCACCATACGCTACCCATGGGTGATCCCACAACACAACCTAATTGAAGATTCTTGCTTCAACCTTATTCCATAAGTCTTAGAACCCAATCTCCAACATATTAAATTCATTACAAGACCTGATTTTTGCATCTATACACTGTATAAGTCTAAACAAGTTGTATCAATGGATAACCATATCCCAAGATATAATCACATGATATACCACAAAACTCAAATACTCATGGTAATACCTTCTAACCACAATAGCTGCTCTTTACTAAACCTGGTATCGACGACATACCTCATATTAGATAAAACCTTGTTCTAAACCTTTGTACACTGTCAAGGATGAAATGAACATGTAGAAACTCATAACTATTCATCAGATCAACAAGTCGTGGATCTCTCTCACCCGCCAAGAACGATAATTAAATTTCGAGTTGACGATTGATGCTATTCTTCCAAACATACCTTAGTCAAATCCGATAGCACTTATTCCAGGTTCAATAACCTCATCTCATCCAGTACAAGCTTCTCGGCCGACACACTACACCAGCACTACCTCGAGCCATATACCATACAATCTGTGATCCAAACAAGTAACAACTTGAATGTAATCGATGATGGAAGGAAAACCAAATGTGAGAACTATGCTGCAAGCTCAACGGATACCACCACAAAGCGCAATGATATGAACCCATCACACAAAGGGAAAAAAACACACGAAATAATCACAAAAGATCATATCCGAACACAACTCCACTGCGATGTGTGACCCAATCCAAGATACCGGTCCACCTGAAATACCTCGAGCCATGATGCTCACACTCAACAACCATATGCATATTAACAACAAACATACGATGTGTATGACCATAACCATGGAGAAATGGATAGCACAATATACCAAAATCAGGGAGACCATAACCAAGGCAGAATCAACCATTCAACACCATAAGATCCAGCTCGCTCGAATTCTGCCACAAGGCCTAAAGAACCATATTATATGTGTAAATAGTCAATAGTCTCATAACACATCGTAGTGTAGGAGAGTAACATAGGGAATCATATCAGAACCCAAATAAGATCACCCCTAACTAATGACACACCCCTCAACAATAGCTATGTTGAGTAAACAAACCCAATCCGATATAGAATACACATGCTTATTTGGCATACCAATGACTCCAAATCAACTTCGATCACCCATGAGTAGGTGAATAACCTTCCAAAAGCCCCCATTAACCTATCCATAACACATACCACCAGATTTCTTCTAACTCTGGCCATATCTTCATAGTCCGTAACTAAGGAATAATTTAGCTCTAAGAACCCCAGTCTTCAAATCCCAAGAAGACAGGAATCTCCCAATCCTAACCCAACTTCACAACTCAAATAACAAACACATTCCTCATATACAATAATATCATGATAAACACTCCCACGAATCCTCGGCGCCATGTAGCAAACATTGGAACATTAGCAGTCAACATCTAGGCGATATCCGTAATACTAGTCGAGCATCCACAAGTAAAAATACAGTGCCCCTATTCTTCTAAACATCTGAAACCATCTATGTTGTCAACATTCTTCTAAACATTTGAACCCATCTGAAACCCACCAGATAGTGCCAACATTCTTCTAAACATCTAAAACCATCTATGTTGTCAAGAACTCATGTCTCTTCTCTTCGAAACAGAATTGCAACCTTGGATATGCAAATCTCAATTCCACACATTGTACTGTAACAATCATGCCATCATATAAAAACATGAGAATACAATTATCAACTCTAAATCACAAGTAGGATTGACACCTTATCAAACAGGAACCTTCCACTTGACTCCATCCAGGAAAAAATCACAACATGCAACAAAATCCCCAAGCTTATTGAAAGCATCCAAATTAAGTCGTGGTCGACACCATTGAGAACTCTATAAAACCAGTTTTTACATAACCAAGCCATCAGACTGAATCCCTCTATTTTCAACCAAGTCAACCAGATCGCCCAAATCAAGAGTATTACCACAAAACATCTATAGAGTCTTACTACACCAAAGGAACCAATCATTTAAAACTGATCCAACTCACTACCAAGTTGTCCTATTTCTTTGAGTTCCTCTCGACAAATTAATATTTCTCCTTGCTAGTACATTATGGTCTTTAACCCCAAGCTCACCAAAATATATCTTAAGGTCTATAAGCCATTGTATTCCCTTTTAATCACCCGACAGTACCGCAACCAAGATACTCACTCCGAAGAGAAATTCTGTGAATCTGAAGCTGTTTCTTAAACCTCTCTGATCCTGAAGTGGAGAATTAAATGATATAGGAATAACACAAGTCTTAGCACCATCCAATGCAATCTCAGATCTTTAGTCATATGCAATTCCGGGGAACCCTCAAATACCACATATGGATCTTTAACTCATCAAAACCTTCTTGAGAGTCGTCCACTCCGCTATAATCTCCAATACACTGTCAAAACAAGCTAAGCAAATTGCGCCCCATTAGCACACAAACACTGAAAGAAGTAATTGTCACACCTTCGTTTTATACACCCGAGGGTATATAAGGGAGTTTTTCCAATTAAAATGGCATTATTCGAAACAGGTTTATTAAATTTATCAGATTTGCCATTTAATTAGTGTCCCAATTCACCAATTTATTTTAAATCCCAAATCGAGGAAGTTTTTATTTTTAAAGTCCGCGAACCAGAAATTCTAGATAAAAAATTCTGTTAACCCAGGAGAAGGTGTTAGGCATTCCTGGGTTCCGTGGTTCTAGCACGGTAGCTTAGTGATTGTTACTTGGCTTAAATTGTTTAACTACTCATTTTTAGGACCTATGTGTTTTTACCTTTTTACTGCTTTTAAACACTTTAGTTATTCGTATTTAAAGAATTGAGTTACATATACGTATACTCTTTTCCTTTAGCGTGTCAAAATCATGTCACGTGAACGTGTCCATAATTAATGACGCTTTGTTTATTTTTATTAAGAAAAGTTTGGTTGAAGTTGCGCGAACGAATCCCTCAAGTTAATATTATTTTTTTTAGAATTAAAGTCGCAATTATGTTACGCGAACATATACATAATCAGAATACTAGTCTAAATTGAGCCTAAAGCAAACTATGAGTGTTTAAGATTATTTAATATCTAAGTTGTGACACTAAGATGAGGTCCATATATGATTTAATTATGATGGCACACCTCAATTTATTTTGAAAGAAAATTTGTAGTTAACTAAAGTAAATTGAAGATATATAGGTTTATTCTAAATTGATGTTCAATCTAAAGAAAAACTTAATTGTAAATATGCATTGAGGTATTTCACTAAACCTTTATGATTACTAAAAAGATAGGCGGCTGGCCCAACTTGGGAAATTGACCAAATAGAAAAGGTATTTGCAATCGCTTGGGCTCTAAGATGAGCCCAAAGAGGGAAGAAGTTCAGAAACCTTGACAGGCCCAAATTGGCCATGGCCGCCTTATGTTTTGGGCCTAAAACTAAGCCCAACAGCCTCACGAAACTCTCCATTGAATTAGAGCAAAATTAATCAGAAGGAAATAATCAAAACTCAAATAAAATTGGGCTCCGAATTGAACCCAAAACATACGAGACCCAGCTCTGGTCACTCCACGCCTCTTGATGGGTATGGCTTGCTTATGAAGCCAAAATCAAACACACATACTTTTGCAAAATAGGCACTTAATAATAAAGTCGCGGCTGAAATCCATACTTCTTGATTAACAAATGATAATAAGAAAACTATATGAAGTCCTGGGAAACTAAACTTGCATAAACGATCAGATCATAGACTTCTTACTCAAAACAATTATCACAGCTAATCTATTTGAACATGCGGCCAGTATTCATTAGCAAATTAAATTCTGGATTCCTCCATACATTACATTAGGTCTATGCATGATGTTACTTATATAACTAATAAACATAAATTTATAAAAGTCCAATTTATTACAAGTTACAGAATTAAAGAGGATACAAAATAGAATTCATTGATATAAACTATATCAACACCTTAAGATAAATTCAGAAAGAAAAGAGGAAATTTTCTGAGCTGCTACTGCTCCCAGCTTTAAACAAGCCAAGACTCTCGTGGATCTGACCATGTGAAAAGGTCAGACAAACAAAATGTCTTCAAATTTAAGGACTTATACTATTATCAAATCAATCTTAAACTGACCTAATACAAAAATGAGTGAAAGGAAAAACAATGTTGCTTATAAGTCTGACCATGTTTTAAGGTCAGTCCCACAAACGAACAAAGACTTCCAAACCATGATCTTACTCCAAAGTTCTCATAATAGTAAAGAAGAAAGGAAGGGGAAGGGAAACAACTTAGACATATGCTAAAGGAGTCAAGAATTATGCACTATTAAGGAATGAATCTGACCCTTTAAAGGGCCAGATTAATTTCCTTTAGTGCTGCTACCAAAAAAGGAATTTTTAATGTAGTTTTATAGTATATAGTCATATTGATTCATCCATCAAACATTGACATATACAGAACAATCATTTCAGATTTCATAAACAAATGCAACAACTATTTAAAGTAATATTAACATAGGGTTTATGGACATTAATCAACTCCAAATTCAACAAGTCAAGGATGCTAAAACTAACAGCAAAGTTCAGCAAAATGAAAACAGGTTTCAAACATAATTTCAAACTCAAAGTTAATTCTATTCAGGATAAACATTGTTACATACCTTGAAATTAAAAACACAAATAGAGCAACGACCAAATAAAGGTCAAGGAAAAAAGAACCAAGGAGCTTCAGCAAACAAACACAACAATGAAACAACAACCAAAATCCCAGAAGAAGATTTTTAAACTTCAAACCATTTTCTACTGATGAAAAACAAAAAATCGTCAAAGAATTTCTTCAACTTTTACCAAAAATCAGAAGAAATTAAGACAATTGAACTTTTAGAGTGTATTTCTTAGGGTTTTCAATTCTGCCTCCTTTCTTAGGAATATCATCTATATATAAGCTGCCTAGGATAGGTATTCTTTTGGAATATTCCTTATCATATAGCAAAATATAGTACTGTCCTTTTTACAGCCCTGGTATAGCTGTCCCTATATTTAAGCATTTTTACAATAACTAAGACAATTGTACCCTTTCTAGAAAGTTCTTTTCCTTAGATATTTTATGAAAACTTATCATAAGTTTCTTTAATTCAATTAGGTCCCTATAAGTATTAGTGATTTATAGACTTAGGGCAAACAAGAACAAAAATCTATCAACAAATCAGAAATGCAAATTAAAAGATGTCAACAGAACAAAAATAAGATAACAGAGATGATGGCATTGGAACTAAAATTAACCTAATTGGTAGACAAAATGTTTATCTAAATTAAACCTAAACAAAACATAAAGTTCAATGAATGTAGCTAGACAGTAATAAAAAATAAGATGAAAAATGCAAATGCAAAGAAAACCTAGGATTTAACTCACTCAATTTGCAAACTTAAATGATTAAAACAATCAATTTTATCAGCTTAAACAAACAGACGAGACAACTTAATTAACCTAAACGAACATGAACATAAACATGGAGACCGTATGTCTAAAATAAAATCAACTAGGGAGTGGAGACCATATGTTGGAAAATCAACTAGGGAGTGGAGACCCTATGTTGGAAAAGCGACTAAGGAGTGGAGAACCTATGCCTAAAATAAAACCAACTAGGGAGTGGAGACCCTATGCATAAAATACAATAAACTAGGGAGTGGAGACCCTATGTTGGAAAAGCAGACTAGTGAGTGGAGACCCTATGCCTAAAATAAAATCAACTAGGAAGTGGAGACCCTATGTTGGAAAGCGACTAGGGAGTGGAGACCCTATGTCTAAAATAAAATTAACTAGGGAGTGGAGACCCTATGTCTAAAATAAAATTAAGTAGGGAGTGGAGACCCTATGTCTAAAATAACTTCAACTAGGGAGTGGAGACCCATGTTGGAAAAGCAGACTAGGGAGTGGAGACCCTATGCCTAAATAAAATCAACTAGGGAGTGGAGACTGTACGTTGGAAAAGCGACTAGTGAATGGAGACCCTATGCCTAAAATAAAATCAACTAGGGAGAGGAGACCCTATGTTGGAAAAGCGACTAGGGAGTGGGGACCCTATGTCTAAAATAAATTCAACTAAGGAGTGGAGACCCTATGTTGGAAAAGCGACTAGGGGGTGGAGACCCTATGTCTATAATAAATTTAACTATGGAGTGGAGACCCTATGTTGGAAAATTATAAATAAAGTTTGGGGACCCTAGGCTACCATGTTTGAATTTTTCTTCTTTTTTTTTTGTTTTTTTTTTAAGAAAATGAGTAAAAATACAGGAAAGGATTTGGAGGAGACTTCCATTTTGGATTGATTATTGCTGCAAGGCGGTTTCTAGCCCTTGCACAGTTTCTCTTTGGTTGCACCTCCTTTTTTCAAGGTTGCTTTGGATTGCACCTGTTTCATGTTTTCAAACAAAGAACAATTGTTAGTTTGAAACGATGGTTGGTTTTGTGGCCTTGATTGTTTTGATCACTTGATCTCGGCCTAAATCTTTCGATGAAAATCTCTGTTGCTTGTTGGCTTTCTGGAGATCAATCTCTCTTCTAAACCCAGGGATCTTGACCTTCAAAAATTTCACTTGATAGTTAGCCCGTGTGGGGCTTTGCCCTTTTCATCTTATTCTGCCTTTATGGGAACTTGACTTTGGATTTCTTTCCTTTTCAATAATTTTGAATATGAAGCATCGGCCATCATAGTCAGTTGAGATCGACTTGATGCACCTGCTGAGGCTGGGTGCTTTTCCTTGAATTTGGCTTTTGTTAAGCAGAACCCTGTAAAAACAATCTTGCCATCTTTTCTTTGTAATATTTTCGGGGAGGAATTAGACCAAAAGGGACTCAAAGAAAAGTAAACAAAAGACGGGATGATGAATTTAGCAAGAAGATTCCCTTTCGGGGAAAAAAAGAAAGAGGGACTTATCTGGAATGCTTGCAGACTTCAATAGACATGACATGCTTCTTGGACTAATTACCTGATCTACGCAACCAATCAACCTCTCATAAACCCAACATAACTCGTGTCTTAAAATCGAGAAACCTTGCCAGGATTTTATCAGTGCTGATGGTTGTAGGGAATTGCTTCTTTTCGATCAGTGGCGCCATTTGCGGGTTTTCGCCAATTGAACTCTCTCATTTCTCTTTGTACCATCGCCTTATAGTGCTCTTTGAGAGTTTTCACTAACAAGACTCTCTGATTTTTAGTGTCTCTGCTCACAATCGCCTTACGGTGCCCGTGTGGGTTTTCACCAATAAGACTCTCTCATTTTATTTCTCTTATTTTGATTGCATCAGATCCAAGTAGCTCTGTTCTCTGATCCTTGAACAATCTCACCAATTGATCTAAAGAACTTGAAAAGGGTTTGGGGTAAAAATAATTTGGATCAAATTACAAATTTGTAACCATTCAGGCGGGATTATCGCCGAACCATTATAACATCTGCCCTAGTTTTACTTTTGGGGAAATTTGAATTTTTGTTTTGGTGTGACTGAACCCCAGAGAGAGGCTGCCTACGTATCCTTTCGGAATCAAGTTGAATGTAGTTCAGGTAAACTTTATTTTTGAGTTTGATTTTGATTTTTTACAAACATTTTCGGGTTCCAAAGAGGGTAATCAAAGAAAGTTAACCGGATCAAAGGGTTAGCAAAGGGTTGGAGTGTTTGGGGAAGCGAGAATGAAAGCCTTCGTCATCCCAATTAGATAATATTGGTACCACCGAAGGGTTAAACGTAATACCATTTGACCGTGTCTGTATTGATAGCTATTTCAGGATCGGTGCTTCAATCTCTCCCAAGTATAATGCCCTTTTCGGCAAAAAGTTTCTTATACTGTATAGACCTTTCCAGTTTAGAGCAAACTTTCCTTTTGCTTCCTTGTGATGTGGGAGAATACGTCACAAATTGAGTTGCCCCACTTCAAAGTTTCTAGGCCGTACTTTCTTGTTGTAGGCACGGGCCATTCTTTGTTGACTGCCTATGGCAAACTGCGGCCATTCGCTTTTCATCAATCAGGGTTAGCTGTTCTAGACGGGTCTTGACCCACTCACTATCCTCAATCTTGGCTTCAATGATGATTCTGAGAAAAGGAATTTCAACTTCTGCGGGTATTACGGCTTCAGTGCGATATCCCAATAATGCAAACCATAACTTTTCATGCCATTGTCTATAACTTTGGATCATCTTTCTAAGAATCTTCTTGATGTTCTTGTTTGCTGCTTCAACAACACCATTAGCTTTGGGCCGATAAGGGGTAGAATTCCGATGCGTGATCTTAAATTGTTCACATATCTCCATCATCAAGTGACTATTCAAGTTTGCAACATTGTTCGTAATGATAGTGGTAGGAATACCAAAATGGCAGATGATGTTGGAATGCACGAAGTCTACCATTGCTTTCTTAATGACGTCTTTGAGGGTGACCGCTTCAACCTATTTGTGAAGTAGTCAATGGCAACCAATATGAATCTATGCCTATTTGAAGCTTTTGGCTCGATTGGCCCAATCACATCCATACCCCAAGTAATGAAAATCCACGATGCTGATATAGGATGCGGTTCTGAAGGTGGTGCATAAATCAGGTCACCGTGTAGCACTGATGATACTTTCGGACAAAACTGAAGCAATTCATTTCCATAGTTATCCAGTAATAACTTGCTTGAAGGATTTCTTTGCAAGGACGTATCCATTCATATGAGGTCAACAGACTCTTGCATTTGCTTCATTCATGATTCTTCCGGCCTCTTTGGAATCCATACATCTTAAAAGGTTCAGATCTGGAGTCCTTTTGTACAAGACTTCTCCGCTCAAGAAGAAACCACTGGCAAGCCTTCTAACACTTCTCTTTTGGTCTCCATTGTATTCCTCGGGATATCCCTTTATCTTCAAAAATCTCTTGATATCATGATACCATGGTTGGATATTTGGTTCTACCTCAACCGTATTGCAATAACCATGCCTTTCTCCGATTTGGATTTCCAACAAGTCAATGTGGAAATTGCCTGGATATGGAAACATCGAGGCCGAAGTAGCGAGTGTATCGACTAACTCATTGTGAAAAATGAAGAATGTACCTGAACTCGACTGACTTGAACCGCTTGCTAAGATCTTCCACATGTTGCCTGTATGGAATAAGCTTGACATCCCGAGTTTCCCATTCACCCTGAGTTTGTCGGATAATCAAGTCCTAATCTCCCATGATTAACAATTCTTCCACGTCTTGGTCGATTTTCATGTTCATACCCATAAAGCAGGATTTATACCCGACAGTGTTGTTCGTGCAGAAAAATCGAAGTCGGGCTATGGCTGGATAGTGTTGATTTGTGGGTGAGATCAAGTATGCCCCAATCCCGACACTTTTTGCGTTCATAGCTGCATCGAAGAACATTTTCCAAGCATTGGTGTCTTCTGACATTAGCTCAACTGAATTTACTTGCTCGTCCGGAAAGTAAGTAGTCAAAGGTTGATAGTCATCATCGACAAGATTTTCCGCTAAGTGTTCTGCTAAAGCTTGAGCTTTCATTGCCGTGCGGGTAACATAGACTATGTCAAACTCGGTGAGCAGGATTTTCCATTTTGCTAACCTCCTTGTGGTCATCGGCTTTTGGAATATGTACTTCAAAGGATCCAACCTAGCGATGAGATAGGTGGTATAGGCCAACAGGTAATGCCTAAGCTTCTGAGCGACCCAAGTTAGGGCACAACAAGTCCTTTCCAACAAAGTGTATTTGACCTCGTAACTAGTGAACTTCTTGCTTAAATAGTATATTGCCTATTCTTTCTTCTCGGTCACATCATGTTGCCCGAGAATGCACCCAAAGGAATTCTCGAACACTGTCAAATACAAAAACAAAGGCCTCCCAAGTTCGGGTGGGACCAAAACTGGCGGATTCGACATATATTCTTTGATTTAGTCGAAGGCTCCTTGACACTCATCTGTCCATTTAATCGCTACATCTTTTTTCCACGGCTTAAATATGGGCTCACATGTAGAAGTCAACTGAGCAATGAACCGACTGATGTAATTTGACCATTCCAACAGACTCATAACCTCTATCTTGCTCCACGGAGGAGGCAAATCCCGAATAGATTTTATCTTCGTTGGATCTAGCTCGATGCCCCTACGACTGGCTATAAATCCCAAGAGTTTCCCAGATGGAACTCCAAATGCACATTTAGCTGGATTTAACTTCAAGTCATACTTATGTAGACGCTCAAAGAACTTTCTCAGATCTCGAACATGGTTATCCTGCGTTCTTAATTTAATGATTACATCATCCACATACACCTCGATTTCTTGATGCATCATGTCATGAAATATGGCAGTCATAGCTCTCATGTAAGTTGCCCCGACGTTTTTCAAACTAAAAGGCATGACCCTGTAACAATAGGTGCCCTAGGGTGTCATGAAGGTTGTCTTTTCCGTATCCTCTTCATCCATCAGAACTTGATGGTACCTAACATAATAATCCACGAAAGACTGTATCTCATGTTTGGCACAATTGTCAACAAGGATGTGGATGTTTGGCAAAAGGGAAGTTGTCTTTGGGACTTGCTTTGTTCAGATCCCGATAGTCAACACACACTCGGGTTTTCCCATCTTTCTTTCGCACTGGAACCACATTAGCCAACCAAGTGGTGTATCGGACCACTCGAATCACCCCCGCCTTTAACTGTTTGGTAACCTCTTCTTTGATCTTGTCGCTGATATTAGTTTTGAACTTCCTCTATTTTTGATGGATAGGGGGATGATCAGGGTAAGTTGGAAATTTGTGGAACACTAAATCGACACTTAGTCCTGGTATATCATCGTAGGACCAAGAAAACACATATTTGAATTCGAACAAAAGTTGGATCAATGCATCCCTAGTTCTTTCATCCGTGTGAATGCTTATCATGGTTTCTTGGTGTCACCACCCCAGTTCGCCCTCCATAACTGTCGTGACAGCACCTAGTCCCTACGACTAGGTAAGCCTAACAAGTGCGGAAAACAATCAAAACCTTGTGGAAGTATAACTTAAAACAAAGATTTAACAAAACAGAAATGAAATGTAAAATGCCACTCGGCACATGCAGCATAATATCTCCAACTTCTACAATACTATCCCAAAACCCGTAAACTCACAGGAACACAAGCTGAGAGAAATATAGTAAAATACTCTAATTCCTGAATGTCTACATCAACAGTATGATAGAAGGGCCAATACTACAAGATAGAATAGAGATGGAGACTCTTCCGTCTGCGGACGCGGCATATGTACCTCAAAGTCTCCAAAGCTCTCCCTGCCTCAAGGATGATAAGCCTGTGCAGCAGTACCTGGATCTGCACATGAAAAACATGCACAGAAAGGGCATGAGTACACCACAGCGGTACTTAGTAAGTGCCAAGCCTAACCTCGGTTGGGTAGTGACGAGGAAGGTCAGGGCCCTACTGAGGTAAATATATATATACAATGACAAGATAGGGCAATAAACAGTAACACTGAGTCGATAATAAGGATCTACACAGTATAATAATAGTGCAGTAACGGAAACATAGATAAGGGAAAACTACAAGGAAATACCCCTCACAGCAAGATAAATAATCGGGATCTGTTGGTATCCTCAATATACTCTAGGGACCTCTTGGTATCCCGAAGATCTCTTGGTATCCTCATTATATATGCCAGGGATGTGTTGGTATCCCGAGGATCTCATGTTATCCTCAATACACGTGCCAGGGATCTTTTGGTATCCCGCACCTCAATCTAGATCATAATTATGCATAGGGGATCTCCCGGGATGCTGTTCCGTAGTGCCAATTTAAAACACACAGCAACAGCTCAAGGATATAAAATAAATACTAAGTCTGTAATAAGTAAACAGTAAATTCTAGCCTATCATGCTTCAAGTAAGGCAATTAAGGCAGTTTAAGCAATATACAATTAATTCAACTAAGCATGCTCTTCTAAACTAACACAGGCTATGTTTGCAAGTAGAATAAAACAAGTAAGAAAAAAACTCAGTTTAAATACTTAAAGTAAAACCGAATTTCCAACTATTAGCTCAAGTACCAGCTCGTCACCTCACGTACAAGGCATTCAATTACCAAATATCATATCCTAAGGGGAAAGG
Organism: Nicotiana glauca; assembly: GCA_026770625.1. Lineage (NCBI taxonomy): Eukaryota > Viridiplantae > Streptophyta > Magnoliopsida > Solanales > Solanaceae > Nicotiana > Nicotiana glauca. The sequence continues at coordinate 49,425 of MU774262.1, forward strand.
TCCCCGGCACAAGGTTAGACAAGCCACTTAACTCGAACCGGCTCAAAATCAACTAGAAACCATGCTTTTGCCACGAGTATCCGACTCCAAATGGCCCAAATCTATTCAAGTCAATTGCATATTGTAAATAACGTCTCAAGCAACTGATTCTACGATTTGATTCAAAGCTAATACGCAAAATTATGTAAAATGACCAATACGCCCCTCAGGCCAACATCTCGGAATTGGGTGAAACTTATATTTTTAGAAACCTCGTACTCTCACGAGTCTATACATAACAAGAACACTAAAATCAGAGTCCAAATGACCCCTCAAATGCTCAATTAAAGGTCTAAGAACATTTTCCCTAATTTCTACCAAAATTCCGGAATTAAATGATGAAATTAACTAAAGATTGATGGAATATAACTAGAAAGGATTAAAGAATCGTTACCCAAAGATCTCCTCTTCAAATCCCTCTCAAAATCGCCCTCTCGCGAGCTCCAATTTGATTTTTCGACTTTTGAAACCAAACCCTCGAAATTTCATATTTCTGCCCATCTATTTTTGCATCTGCAGTCCCGCTTCTGCGGAAAAATCATCGCATATGCAATTTTCATTAAATGTCCAAGTTTCTGTATGTGCGGTCTCCCACTCGCATATGTGGTTCTGTTTCTGCGGAAGATCCACCGCATCTGCGGAACTTGATGAACCAACCAAAATCCGCTTCTGCAATCTCCTTGACCGCATCTGCGGCGCCGCATCTACGGTCAGAAGCAGCAAAAATTTGCAATCTCTTAACTTTAAAATATCTCCGTCAACCATCTGAAATCATCCCGGGGCCACGGGATCTCAACCAAAATCACCAACAACACCTAATACCTCATTCAAACTTTCACAAATCCTTAAACCACCTAAAACAACATCGAAAACTCGAATTAATCAAGGATTTAAGCCTAAGAACTCCAAATTTCCTCAAAATACACTTTCGATCAAAACTATAACCAAATCATGTCCGAATCACTTGCACACACATCAAAAATAATATAACGGAACTACTGCAACTCTTGGAATTCCATTCCGACCCCCAGATCAAAATCTTACTATCGAATCGGAAACTTCCAAAATTCAACCTTCAGTATTTCAAGCTTAAATTAGCTACGGACCTCCAAAACACTATCCGACCATGCCCCTAAACCCGAAATCACCTAACGGAGCTAAAGAAACCATCGAATTTCTATTCCGAGGCCGTCTTCACACTGTTCCAACTACATCCCACTTTCCAACACTTAAGCTCTCATTTAGGGACAAAGTGTCCCAAAACTCTCCGAAACTCAAAACCGAACATCCTGGCAAATCAAAATAGCAGAAATAAACTTGGGGACAATAGTTAATAAGGGATTAGGGCATAAATTCCAAAAACATCTAGTCGGGTCGTTACACTTGGACCTCTTCTTAACTACCCAAATTAACCAGCTCGGATTCATTTAAGTTTGGCTTAGGTTTATTCTCGAATTGTTCCAGTTCTCAGTTTATTTACCTAAAAGCTTCATCTTCTTCATATTCTGGTTCTTGATTCATTATTTCATAGTTATACAGCATGCTATGATCTGGGCATGAAGTCCGCAAGCATGTCATGTTATTTAAGTCCGCATTATTAGAACTAAAAGGAAGAAATAAGAAAAGTAACAAAAATCAGAAAGTATAAAGAAAGTGATTCATAGATGATGAAATATTGATTTAATTTCATTGAATTTGAAGATAGAAGGGTTTACATCGGCATTGTAAAGACAATAAACTAAAAGAAACATTCGAGTTACACCCTGGAATAACTCAGAATGCAGAAAAGGTGGTAAGACCGGACTACCGGGATTCTCAACTGACTGGGAATGGAGTAGCCTTCCAATTTCACAGCTTGGCATCGAGCCCTATAAATTGCATCTCAGTAGTGCTCGAGCCTTCACCCGGCTGGACCATATGAGCTTCATATAACATTTGCCTCATGGCTCCGCATATGCCCTCAATTTCCTCGGCCGTGAAGGCCTCATCTTCTTCTTCTCTTGTGTACTTTGGCTTTACGAATGTCTTGGATAGATGTGGGACCGCTGAGGTAACACCCAAACATTGCTCTTTCATTCATTTGCCCATGTCACATCAGCTTCTATAGCGTAAAAACCCATACCGAAGAACTTCTCGCTGGTAGCTAAAGTGATTGGCTCTGTGATACCTTGCAAAGATACCCTAAGCCCCTTTCCAGGCTTATACCCGTGCTTGATCATTTCAGTAGCGACCATGATTGACGTATTTGACAGAAAGGGTTGAGGACACGAGCTCTCTTCCTTACATTGATCTGCGACCACAACCTCAAAAGATTGATAGACTATGTTCTCGCTACCTTCCCTAGCCTCGAGACACGGGACTGACGGGTCCCTGTAAATTGATTGCTCATCCTCTCTATAGACCACAATTTCCTGAGCTTCGTGTTTAAATTTTACCATTTGGTGGAAAGTAGAAGGTATGGCCCCTGTATCATGTATCCACGGCCTTCCTAAGAGAAAACTATAGAAGGTATCCATGACCAACACCTGAAATGTCACTTCGAAATTCACAGGACCGATAGTCAAGATCAAATCAATCTCCCCTAATATGACTCACTTGATGCCATTGAAAGAACGCACACAAACATTGTTAGGCCTGATTCTCTCAGTCCCAATATCCATTCTTTACAAAGTTGAGAGAGGGCATATGTCGACCCCTGATCCGCCATCCACCATGACTCTTTTCACATAGTACCCTTCACACTTAACTGTCATATGAAGAGCTTTGTTGTGGGCAGCCCCTTCCGGGAGCAAGTCATTTTTACTAAATGAAATCTAGTTGACTTCAAAGAATCGTTCCTCCATCCTTTACAGTTGCTCGATAGTGGTTTTAATCAGAACATATGCTTCATTTAGGGTCTTTATCAACACTTTCTGATGCTTAATCAAGCTTATCAGTAGAGACAAGATCGATACTTGAAAGGGAGATTTTCGGAGTTGGTCAATTACCTCGTAGTCTATAGTTTTCATTTTTCAGAAGAATTCCTCTACTTCTTCGGCACTGACTGGCTTTTTAAGCAAAAAACGCTTCTGTTTGGCGTTGTTCACTTCTTCCAGATTAAGGTACTTCCTAGATGGATTAGTTTCATTTACTTCTCCCATGATTTCTTTCCCCTTGTACGTCACAATTTCTCTGTTGTATTTCCAAGGGACTGTAGTGGGGTCTTTCATAGGCCTTTGTGGTGCGCAGCTAATGATCATGGGCTCGTTCAGTGTGGGTGTAATTACTAGTCCCCGCACCATGAAAGTCCCATTGGGTACATATATCTTGGGTCCCTTGTTTAGATCAAACCTTTTAGGAGGACTCAATACCAATTGTTCTTTCCTGTGAGCCCGGGGAGCATAAAGAATGGCGTCTTTAGGGGGTATTGTCCCTGTTTTGATTTCCATCGTCTTTTCTACACTTTGAGGGTCGGAGTTACTCTTCTTCGCCCCGTCATCTTGCTTTGCAATCGCCCTTGGCTTCTTTTTAACATCGGCGATAGCAATGATGGCTTTTAGAGCTGGGTCAAACTCTTTATCTTTACAAATCATCCCAATAACTGACCCGTTCTTGTGAGTCGGCAATGGGTTATTGGTCATATTGGGGATCTCTTCATCTTTCAGCACTACCTTCTTTTGCTCTATTAAGTTTTCGATTGCCCTTTTGAGAGTCCAACACTCTTCAGTGTCATGCCCTTTCACTCTTGAATGGTAAGCACATCTTGCACTGTGTCGGTAGGAGGGCGACTCTGGGTTTTTCTTGATTTGGGGTATGAGTTGCAACAAACCCATTTGGACCAATTTAGGGAAAAGGCTGGAGTATGATTCACTAATAGGCGTGAAGTTTGTTCTTTTGGGCGGCTCCCGCGCACGGGCATTGTATGGAAAACTATATTGTGAAGGATGAGGATTATGTGGAGCTTCGTGAGGAGGGTTATTTCTAGGAAGTAGAGCTCGGTTTTGGTTAAACTGTTTATGCGGCCGAGGATATGGCTGGGCATTCATCACCGCATAAGGCTGAGGAGCCATGGCATAAGCCACATCCTGGTGAGGATAATAATGTTGTGAGGTGTTTGGCGAGAAGTAACCTCGGGTTGACGGGGGTTCCTTAAACTTGAAACCACCATTGCTACTTCTTCTTTCTTGTTTCTGTTTGCTATATCTCCAGACTCGCTCTGGATTTTTTGGGACGTAGCTCTTATAGAAGACTGGGTTAATATAAGGGCTGTCTTTAAACCATTTTCGACCATCTCCCAAATTTTGATAGCCTCAGCAAATGGCTTTCCCATTGCATACATCATATTCTGAAAGTAGTTAGCCTATTGGGCTTGTAGAAAAACACTGACCATCTTGGTCTCATCCATCAGGGGCTTCACCCTGGCCGCTTGTTCGCGCCACTTAACAATATATTCTCGAAAACTTTTCGATGACTTCTTTTTGAGATTAGATAGGGAATTTCTGTTTGGAGCTATGTCTATGTTGTACTGGAATTTCCTAATGAAATCTCGAGCCAAATCATCCCATATGTGCCAGCAAGGCATGTCTTGATCCATGTACCACTCGAATGCAATGCCAACTAGACTCTCCCCAAAATAAGCCATGAGGAGCTCTTCTTTTCCGCCTGCCCCTCTCAATTGATTGCAATACCTCTTGAGGTGGGCTATGGGGTCCCCGTGCATATCATACTTTTCGAACTTGGTGGTCTTGAAATTGATGGGCAAATTCACATGCGAGAACATACATAAATCAGCGTAGGATACCCAATTTTGGCCACTTAAAGCTTGTATATTCTTAAGGCTTTGTTCCACGCTTCTCATTTTACGAGTGATTTCCTCTTGCTCGGGATTCTTTGTAGCACTCTCTTGCCCCCATGGTAAACTCATACCGGGGTTATTGAGGGTAGGAATTGGTGGTGAAATGGGCAGTGTCTGGTGGAAAAGATGGTACTTGGAAAGTAAAGGATGATGGATCAAAACTTAGCCTAGGCAAAGTTAGTTGTGCCGTAGTCAAAGTTGGTGGTGCGGTGAATATGTTAGAGGCCACTCCCAAAATCACCTAGGGGTGAACCTCAGAAGGCATTTCGGCGAAGTGAGCTGAGATGGTGGGGTATCCAAGTGGGGTATTCAGGTAACTTATTGGGATATTAGAAGTTCCACTTGCTCTGGGAAGTAGCTCGAGGAAACCATATATGGCACTTGGCAGCTCTCTTTCGCTGGACCAAGCATCCCACATTTCCAACATGCAGAGGCGCAGTGCCCTATTCTCTTCAGCAGCCGCTGACTCTAAGGTTGGGATAACCGGTAGCGGGCTATCCTCTAGGATGGGAACTGTTGGTAGATGAATTTCTGATGACATTTCGACACTTCTCTTGAATCTTGTAAAGTAAGGGTGTGAAGCCAGTTTACCACAAACCAACCACCTTAAAAAACAGAACCTATACTCAACAGCAGACACAACAAAATGGTTAGTTTGAGGAAATTAAAACATATGGTATCGCACATTGGGGGTGTGATGAACCTATACAATTAAATGTGTTTCTACATATTTTGCAATGATTGCGTGTCTCATCCCGGCTTTTATTTGTCTCACGGATCTTCTCTCTTGCTCTCTTTTGTACTCTCTTATTTTTCTCTCTTGTTCGCATTCTCTTTTTCTTGTTTTCTCTCTTTTTTTTTCTTTTTTCTTTTTGGTTTTCTCTTTTCGTCATTTTCTCTACAATTAAAATCATGACCGGATCTGATGAGGACTGTCTACGTATCACGATGCCGCGTGAATCAGATCATCACATAGTTCAAGGAACAAATGTGAAATAAATAAACACTTTTGGTTGGTTTTTTTTTTCAAATTTTCATTAAAACAAAACTTCTAATTCTTCTCTATTACAAAGACTCGATCCTACATATTTGAGAATTGAAAAACTAAAACTTACTTAAAACAGACTTTAGGAATGAAAATACAGACTTAAAAAGAGAAAACAACCAGGAGTACATAAGTGCCTCCAATCCTTCCCTAGGGACACCAGTGGGTCTTGCTACGGGCCTATGTGTCATGTCATCCTGGAGACGATAGAGGTCGTCCATTATCTGGCAAACAAAGATCATTACCGAGGCGAAGAACATGGATCTGGCCATGTCCACACATTCGGTGCATTTCATCACAATGTAGTTGGCAATTCTTCTAACCCTTCCCCTGATGATGCCCTTTTCTTACAACAACCGCCCAATTTGCTGAGATCTAGCCTCCAAAACTTGGGTGGCTATATGATTCTATTCTTGCAAATGTTGTAGGTCTCCCTCTAGTTGTTCCATAAAAGCGTAGCAATGTTCTCTCTCGTCTTTGAAGATCTTGGCTTGTTTAGTCATTTCACCCGAAAGGCTATTAAGCTCCTTTTTCCAGCCAATGACCCCTTTGTCATATCTTTCCTTCAATTGTCGAACGAAAGTTTCCCGTTCTTATACAATTTTGGCCAACTTTGTTTGGGTTTTCACTAGCTCTAACTTTGTCTTTTGCAAATCATCCTCATAGTCACGTACTTTTTATGTAAGGCTGTAAATGAGCTTTTCATCTTTTCTGCTTCTTCCTGGGTTTTCGGCTGCTATTCTCATTTTTTGAACTTGGGCTATGAGAGCTTCATTTTCTTAGACTAGCCTTTTTCTTTCACCTTCGACTTCTTATGCTTGTAAATCATTATTGAATACGACGCTTCTCAATTTTTCTTGCAAAGCGTGAATGTTTTCTTGATATTTTTTCTCCTTCTCACCCGAGGCCAACCTTTCCCGGATTTTTTCATCAAAAGCTTGAACATGAGGTCTTTTGGCGGGCCTTTCAAGCTCGGGCTCGAGCTCTAGCTCATCATTTAGACAAAACCTTCTGTCAAACCATGCAACATAATTTGGATCCACTTCTCTTCTCGCAAGATCTGGTACCTGGGTGTCAATTTTAAGATATCGACAACCATTCCAATCCCATTGGACTAAAGCCTCAGGTAGGATTGCTTATAGGTGTAGCTCAATGACTTGGGTACTCAAATCTACATCTTCAGGTAACACTTGATAGCTTCCCAGTTGCCTTAGAACTCTTTGCAGTGCATAGGGTTGGATACTCCTCAGGCCCATCATCATTAAGTAGCCTCTTGAAGCTATCATGTATATGGCTTCTGTTACCGGAAGCCATCCTATGGTCCATTCAATTTGACTTACTTTCAGAGTTCTTAAATGGGAGACCAGGCCTCGAACCCTTCTGGATATTTGTAGTCTTCCACCGTTTCCTCATAATTCTTGATGAAGTTGTTCCCGTCCGAACCATAACTCATGAACTTGGGGTGACGACAGAGATGTTCGATCAACCACATTTGGAGAAAAATGTTGCAACCCTAAAAGAATTAAGCCCCGGATTTACACAAGGTTAATGCTCGATAAATGTCTGCCAGCACTAACGAAACAATTGGGTGATCTTTCTTGGTAGTGAGGATATGTGCAATTCTTGCCATGCGAGTATCTATTGTCCCTTTTGCATTTGAAAATACCATGATTCTCGAAAATGCCACGATAAAAGTGAACTGAAGATAAATCTGCCAGGTGCTTTTATTATGTTTGTTGTTTAATCCCTTTTCATGCATTTCAAATCCAGCTAAGTGCCCGAACCTAAAGTACAAGAAGTATAAAGAATAACATCCGTTGTTTACATGGGCCTTCTTCATTTGCTTACTTATGCTCAGAAGATCAAAGAACTTGTGCACAGAGGGAGCCCTCAGGAATATAAGCTATTGTTTTCCTTTTGTCCTAGCTAAATTCAATGTATCTGTCCATTTCCTCTAGAGTAGGGGTGAGCTCAAAATCTAAGAAATAGAACACGTTGTGGACAAGATCCCAAAAGGTTACCAAGGCTTTGATTAGATCCTCCCGGGGCTAGATGCTCATGATGTCTATAAGGGAACACAATTGCTTTTTTACCCAATCCTAGCCATCTTTATCTAAATAATTCCACCACATACGAAGCTGAAGCTGAGCCTGTTCTATTACCAATTATGACGGGTTCTGGACATTATTCATTTTTTGCGGGTTCTGGACAGTATTCATTTGTACATGTGGAGGGTTAAGGTTAGGTTTGACTCTTGTGGACTCTTTTTGCAAAACATGTTTTCAATTTCTAAAAGAAAATCAACGGACAATGACCCCCTCTATGCTACTTTAGCAAAAAATGGTCATTTTTGTAAATGTGACCCCTTCACAATTCCAAATAAATTTTTAGGCCAGGGCAATGTATTTTATGGAAAACGACACTTTAGTGACAGACTTTCCCGTTCTTCACGAAAATAGCCTTTCGACAATTAAAAGATAATCTAAGGCTATCCCGGTAAGAACGACTTAAAATACCACCGAAGCTGGGTCGGCTTATTCTTTTGACCAAAGCCCTAAACTACACTTTACTTGATTATTTTTGTAAAAAATGAGGCCGAACCTTATGTGGGTTGCCTTCGTATCCCACATCCGGTGAGAATCAGACCTATGTAGTTCGGTCAATTTTGACACAATTGGAAAAATATGATATTTGACTCACTCTTTTTGAAATACATTATCCCTTTTTCCCTTTTTTTTTAAAACTTTTGGTAGAGTTTCGAGATATTTTATAATACCAGGGTTTTTAGAACCGGGTGAATTCTCTATCCTACCTCTCTCTTGGTTTTTCTTGTGATTATCTTTTCCTAGCTAGTCAACATGCAAGCCGAAACAAATAAATATTCACATAGCACATAGGATGTATCAGGATGGTCTTTATTTTGGGTACACCTGTCCTAGATGGACCCAACCCCTCTGTTGAGTCCCCAAGGTCAAATTCACATGATGCAAATAAACGTTCCTACTAGGGATCCAGCAAGAAGTTATGTTATTCTAAGTTTAAACCTGGGGTTATGTTCTAGATCTGGCTTACCCGAGCGGACAAACTCGAATCGAGGAGGGGGCAACGTATCGGGAGCTCGAAAGTCTGTCCGGCCTTGTTTCTTACCCAGCCCCATTCTAGTTGGTATAACTCTAACAGAAAAGTGGGCCACGCAAACATGGGCACCATTTTTCAGAAGAGCGGCGTAAGAAGACATTTAAATACGGTTCAAGTAATATCAAAGCGGTAAATAAATGGCAATTAGCACATTAAGTCCACAATACAGTAATATCAACCCTGAATCGGTTGTTCTGGGTTCTTGTCCCCAGCTGAGTCGCTAGAACTGGCACACCTCCTTTTTACACACCCGAGGGTATATAAGGGTATTTTTCCAATTAAAGTTACATTATTCAAAATGGGATTATTTAATTTATCAGAGTCACCATTTAATTGGTGTCCCAAGTCACTGGTTTATTGTAAATCCCAAATCGAGGGAATTTTTATTTTTAAAGTCTTGCGAACCAGAAATTCTAGATAAGGAATTCTGTTAACCCGGGAGAAGGTGTTAGGCATTCCTGGGTTCCGTGGTTCTAGCATGGTTGCTTAGTGATTATTACTTGGCTTAAATTGTTTAATTACTCATTTTTAGGACCTATGTACATTTACCTTTTTACCGTTTGTAAACACTTGATTTATTCGTATTTAAAGAATTGAGTTATGCGTAAGTACACTCTTTTTCTTTAGCACGTCAAAATCATGTCACGCAAACGTGTCCATAATTAATGACTCTTTGTTTATTTTTATTAAGAAAAGTTTGGTTGAAGTTGCGCGAATGCATCCCTCGAGTTATTATTTTTTTTTAGAACTAAATTCGCAATTATGTTACGCGAACATGTACATAATTATAATACTAGTCTAAATCGAGCCTAAAGCAAATTACGAGTGTTTAAGATTATTTAATATCTAAGTTGTGATACTAAGATGAGAGCCATATATGATTTAATTATGATGGCACACATCAATTTAATTTAAAAGGAAATTTGTAGTTAACTAAAGTAAATTGAGGATATATCGGTTTATTTAAAATTAAAGTTCAATCTGAAGAAAAACTTAATTGTAAATATGCTTTGAGGTATTTCACTAAACTTTTTTGATTACTAAAAAAGACACGCTGCAGGCTCAACTTGGAAAATTGACCAAAGAGGAAAGGTATTTGCAATCGCTTAGGCTCTAACATGAGCCCAAAGAGGCCAGAAGTTCAGAAACCTTGTCAGGCACGAATTGGCCATGGCTGCCTTATGTTTCTGGCCTAAAACTGAGCCCAACAGCCTCACAAAACTCTCCATTGAATTAGAGCAGAATTAATCAGAAGGAAATAATCAAAACCCAAAACATGTGAGGCCCAGATCTAGTCACTCAAGGCTTCTTGATGGGTATGGCCTGCTTATGAGGCCAAAATCAAACACACATATTTTTGCAAAATAGGTTCTTAATAATAAAGCCATGGCTAAAATCCATACTTCTTGATTCACTTGGAAGCTAAACTTGCATAAACGATCAGATTATAGACTTCTTACTCAAACAACTATTATAGCTATCAATTTGAACATGCTGCCAGTATTCATTAACAAATTAAATCCTGGATTCCTCCATAAATTACATTAGGTCTAAGCATGTTGTTACTTAAATAACTAACAAACATAAATTTTTAAAAGTCCAATTTATTACAAGTTCCAGAATTAAAGAGGATACAAAATAGAAGTGACTGATATATACCACATCAACACCTTAAGCTAAATTAAAACAGAAAGAAAAGAGGAAATTTTCTAAGCTGCTACTGCTCCCAGCTTCAAATGAGCCAAGACTCTTGTGGATCTGACCATGTGAAAAGGTCAGACTCACAAAATGTCTTCAAATGTAAGGACCTACAATATTATCAAATCAATCTTAAACCAACCCTATACAAATATCAGTGAAAGGAAAAACAATGTTATTCATAAGTCTGACCATGTTTTAAGGTCATCCCCACAAACAAACAAAGACTTCCAAACCATGATGTTACTCCAAAGTTCTTATCTTAGTAAAGAAGAAAGGAAGGGGAAGAGAAATAACTTAGACATATGCTAAAGGAGTCAAGAATCTTATGCGTTATTAAGGAGTGAATCTGACCCTTTAAAGGGTAAGATTCATTTACTTTAATGATGCTATCAAAAAAGGAATTTTTGAACATAGTTTTATAGTATATAGACATACTGATTCAGCCATCAAACATTTACGTATACAACACAGTCATTTCAGATTTCATGAACAAATGCAGTAGTTATTTAAAGCAATATCAACACAGGGTTTATGGACATTAATCAACTCTAAATTCAACAAGTAACGGATGCTAAAACTAACAGCAAAGTTCAGCCAAATAAAAACAGGTTTCAAACACAGATTTCAAACTTAAAGTTAATTCTATTTAGGATAAACATTGTTGCATACCTTGAAATTGAAAACACAAATAGAGCAACGACCAAATAAAGGTCAAGGAAAAAGTGTCACGCCCCAAAACCGAGGGACACGACCGGCACTCAACCGGGGGACCCCAGTCAAGCGGACATGGAATTGCCTTTACTATCCCACGTGTTGCCCCGTGATTTCAATATACATTATTCTTGTGAAATAGCAATTTAAGACATAAGCATAAACTTACAACTTGAGTTCATTTCTACTTTTTATCATTTCCAACATTTGATTCCAAATACTTGCAAAATACATACAACATTTACCAACGTGGACCACGATTCCAAACCGTACAATTACTACCCAAAATACTTTTGTACACCACCCACATTATGTCTACGGAGCCTCTACGAATACAAGAAATATAATAATACTTGCCGGCAATAAGGCCTCGGCTATACCTTACAATACACAGTAAACTCAAAAGAATGTGGCATGAACCACAAATGGCCCCGAGAGGAAGTGGGGCTCACCAATGCAGCTGATGGAATAGAGATGAGGCACTATTGTCGATGGACTGGAGCACCTGCTATAGAACCACCTACAATCATAACACGAATGTAGCGTCCCCGGCAAAAGGGACGTCAGTATATTTGAATTGTACTGGTATATATGAACAAACTTTACCCCAAGTAAAATCAATCAATACACAGATAACAATCAGTAATGGAATCAACAATCAAATGCACATAAAAGGAACAACCAAAGCCAAACAAGTTTCACAATCTCTCCTTTTCCCCTTTCAACATTATGTCATCACATCAATGATTTCACAACTTTCACATATTTTCATTTCAGTAGTGATTTTGATCACTTTTCCACCCTTATTACCTCGGCCAACCTTATCACCATAACCCACACCTTATTACTTTGTGTTGCGGCGCGCAACCCAATCCCATCGAACAATCACAATTCAAACATCAACAACACCAATTCACAAAGAATTTTCATAACCATCAATGCCATTTTCATTATATACAATAGCTCACATACCATTTAAGTCATAACTATAATTGCCCACGACAAGTCACATACGATATTACCACAGTTGTTTCAATCTCATCAATCAAGGTTTCTTTCCATAATTTGTTACACAACTTTTACCACATAAACATATTCACATGCACATTTGGTTTGTTGCCATTTACTTACACAATTATATTGGGAGACTTAACTAACAACGTTCAAGGCATAATAATCACAAGGATTCACAAATAGTCCAAATATGAAACACATACCAAATACTCGTACACCAAACAAGGTGACTTTATAAAAGTTAAAGTTAGCCATACACACCTCAAAGAGCTATTCCTTAAGTTTATACAATACACCAACACCTCTAGCAATAATAATCTACAAGGAGATAGGAAAAATCAATAAATAATTAGGAAAATTACCCATGGTATAACTCTCTAATAACACATATCACAACTTAGTCCCACATTCATGGCCTATTCTAACCCTCACAACATATTTGAACTCATAACTTCTTGTATGAAATTTTTAGAAGTACAACTTACCCAGATTGAAGACAATCTATGGTTATCTTTTTGATTCTTGAAGACTTGAGGAAGATTTGGATGATTAAGAAGTTAGGCCCCTTCTTTCTCTCTCTATATTCTCTCACTTCTCTCTAAAACCAGAAGAAAATAACCAAAAATATGAACCCTAAATGAGTTAAATGAAATGGAGTTCGAGTCTTAAAACCTAATTTTTTTGTACTGCCGCACTGCGTGTGGCGCTGCGGGGCACGGGGCGTCTGTGAAAAATATGTCTGGAATTGGAATTTCGGACCATACTGGAATTTATACTGGTGCGGCGCGCGGGCAACGCGGTAGTACAATTTTCTGCGCTGCTTTGGTAATTTGGTCATAACTTTGTGTAGGAATGTTCGAATGACGAATGGTTTGAAGCGTTGGAAACTAGACTCAAAGATATTTCATATAATAGGTTGTTAATCACATAAAACCTTACACATATTTAGATTTTACCGTTCAAAGTGGAGCCTTATGCAACTCATTTGCAATCTTAGGCTATTACAAAAGTTTCCAATTTAACTTGGACTTAGACCTTTCCTTGGACCCCAAATTACTTACCACATGACTTGTACACTTATTTACTAAATCAAATTCATTTGCATCATATTTAAAGCACATAGAATATTACAATTAGTGTGCCTGGCACCCCGAAATCCTATATCGTCTAGCAAAATTTTTCGGGGCCTTACAAAAAGAACCAAAGAGCTTCAGCAACCAAAAATCCCAGAAGAAGAATTTTAAACTTCAAACCATTTTCTATTGATGAAAAACCAGAAATCTTCAAAGAAGTTCTTCAATTTTTATCAAAAATCAGAAGAAGATAAGACAACTGAACTTTTAGAGCGTATTTTTAAGGTTTTCAATTTTGCCTCCTTTCTTAGGAATAGCATCTATATATAAGTTGCCTAGGATAAGTATTCTTTTGAAATATTCCTTATCCTATAGCAAAATATAGTACTGTCCTTTTTTACAACCCTGGCACAGTTGTCCCGATATTTAAGCATATTTACAATAACTAAGACAGTTGTACCCTTTCTAGAAAGTTCTTTTCCTTAGATATTTTCTGAAAATTTATCCTAAGCTTCTTTAATTCAATTGGGTCCTTATAAGTCTTAGTGATTTACAGGCTTAGGGAAAACAAGAACAAAAATCTATCAACAAGTCAGAAATGCAAATTAAAAGATGTCAGCGAAAAAAAGAAGATAAAAGAGATGATGACATTGGAACTAAAATTAACCTAACTGGTAGACAAAATATTTATTTAAATTAAACCTAAATAAAACTTAAAATTCAATGATTAATGTAGCTAGACAGTAATAAAAAATAAGATGAAAAATGCAAATATAAAGAAAACCTAGGATTTAACTCACTCAATTTGCAAACTTAAACGATTAAAGCAATCAATTTTATCTGCTTAAAAATAGACTAGACAACTTGTTAATTAACCTAAACGAAGTTGAACATAAATATGAGATAAAATTATGGAAAAAAGACAGAATAATCATTTAAGGTACCAAACTAAAAAAAATAAACCCTAGTCAAACTAAATTCATGCAATTGGAACCAAACTTAACTAATTGTGAGATTCAGCAGGCTTTTAATTAATCTAATAAAAAATAACCAAACAAAACTAAAAATCCGTCAATCAAAAGGAAAGAAAACCTAAAATTGCCAAACTAAATCATGCAGCCATGAATAAACAATTAAACATGCAAAGAAGATAAAAGAAACAGAAAAAGGAAAGAAAATTTTACCTAAACTTATTCTTCTAAAATGGATTGACTTCGGATTTTGACTCAAGTTATGTGGGGTAAAATGAACTTTTAGACAACCATCAATCCACTGCTCTTATCAAGAGCAATGGGCTCATGGAAGTCTTGGTTTCAAAATTCTCAAAAATTGCCGAAAATTTGGAGGTGAAAGAAAATTAGGGTTCCGAAATCTTGGATTTAAGATTCGATGAGGCTAGGGCTGATTTGAAGGGGGCTAATGATGGTTTAGGGTTCAGAGGGGTGCAAGGGTTATAGGGTGTGAATTGAGGCAATTTAGGTGAAACTAAGTTTTGGGGATTCTGATTTCGATCTAAGATTCGAAGATTTTGATGATGATTTGGGGAAAATGGCTAGGGGATTTGGAAATAGGAGAGGGTGGGGAGTGTTTGGAGTGAATTTGGGGTGGATTATAGCACCAGAACCACCATGAGGCAATTTCCGGTGGGTGTTTCATGGAGGAGGCGGCGGAGAGTATGAAGGTGGATAAGGTTTGACATAGGAGGAGGGAGATGATGAAATGAAAGAGTTTAAGGGGTTTGGGGTTGGCTTCAGACAGGCTTAAGTAAAATTTTGTTTGGGGACGGGGCTGACCTGGACCATGTGGCTATTTTGGGCCTGGGTTTTTGGGGCGAAGTTGGATGGATTTCAGGTTTTGTCACACCTCCTATTTTACACATCTACCCCGAAGGATAATGTATAAGGGAGTTTTTCCATTTAAAGTGATATTATTCGAAATGGAATTATTTATTTATTTTTAGATTCGCCACTTGGGATAGGTTTGGCTTTTGGTGTCCCAAGTCACCGATTTAACTTAGATCCCAAATCGAGGAAAATTTTCGACTTCCCAATTGTAGTCTGCGAACCAGAAATTTTGGATAAGGAATTATGTTGACCCGAGGGAAGGTGTTAAGCACTCCCGGATCCCGTGGTTCTAGCACGGTCACTTAAATTATTATAAATGGCTAAAAATCTAATTTTTATACATGTTCCAACCTATAGTGCAATTTTAAGATTATTTACCGCTTCTAGTCAAATTTTTTAAGGAAGTGAACGTCGTCTAAAAACGTATTTTCGGATCACATCACATGAAATGCACCCGGATCCTCGACACATTCTTATTCAACGTTTTTGGATTTGGATTTGGGTTGCATGAAATGCACACCCGTATTTAAGAAGGTAGAATTATTAAAAGCGCGCCTAAAGTGACTAACAGGTTGTTATCTTTGCGGTGGGCTGTGAAATTCGCTAAACGCCACGCTCCGAATTCTACGTATTTTTAATTAAACATTTAATGAGGGCCCTGCAATTTATGCATTTTTGTTTGGCGGGGCTCATCTCATCTTATTATTTAAAGGCCAACCTAAAGCAACTACAATTTTTCTATTTGCTTTTTGTCTCTAAAAGGGCCTAATTAATTTACATTTATAAATTTGGGCCTCGACTTCAAGTCCGAATTCAAATAAAAGGGAGGACCCTCTTAATTTAAACCCGCTACCTAACTCAAAACCTAAATTTATATTTGCAAATTAATCCCTTATTCCTAATATAATTGTTTCTAAAGAGATTTTGACTTATAACAATTTTTGGGCCTAGCAATTGGCCCAAATATGAAGGTTCAGTCACATAAGCTGGGCAGTCAATTTCAGGGAATCGTCCAATTGGGGCTCAAATGAACCCAGTCTAAACGATACAGGCAGTCCAAATGGGTCTGGGCAGGCACTGGGCCTATTCGGGGCCCACGCGATCATAAGCCCAAAATCGAAACCACTGTTATTATTAAGGAAATGAAGAGAGAAGACTTGGGGATCAATTTTACTCAGCATATGATAAAAAATATATAATGATTGACCTGTAAACCCATTTACATTATTTAACACTTAAACATGGATTCAAGCATGAATAGAGTACGAGAAGACTTATGACAAATAGCTGATGATTAGCAATTAAACTAACAACCAGGCCACACATTGATCATGATTCAACAGTTATCCTTTCAATACTGCAGCATCCAACAATACTTATGGACTAATTCCTAAGTGGGCATTTTAAGGCTATTACACGTTAACTACAGCAATTTTAACAGGCTAGTATACCTAACATTGCTCAGCCACAAAATTAAGTGGATCCTAACATTACGAAATGCATAATTCAGGTAATTCATGACTGAAATCAAGTTAATTCGCAATCCTTCATAAAATGAGTCCAACAGTCCTAAGTAATATGGTTAAGAGTCAGCAATCCAAAAGCCTTATAGTTTAATTACAAACAAGTCTAGATAGTCCTAATTAATACAAACAATCCTATCTAACACCAAGTATATATTTGTTTAAGCTAAGCTACAGCTACTCATTAGACTAACAATGAAAACAGATGCAGATTCATGTGCTCAAGGCTTCATCATTTGATTTCACAATTATTCATGTACATCGAATGACACTCCACATCATTAGAGCCAATAGTGTACCTGGAATTGGGCAAAATGAAAGGAAATCGAGGTCAGCTAGGCAGAAACATTATATTGTAGACGCGTGATTTTTGACTCTCCCCGAGATTTTTTATATTTTAACGTGTAAATATTTAATTTAGGCTTAATATAGCTATTTCAATTATTTTGACTCGTTTACTTTATTTCGTCACAAAATAAAAAATAAAAAAAAAGATATATAAATTTTCGTTTATGTATTTCTCATAAATTTAAAAATACAAAAATAGTACCTTATTTTTTATCTTTATATAAAAACGAAAATTACAAAAAAATATCATTAATGTTTTATAGTCATTTTAATCTTGTAAAAAATATCCAAAAATAGTTTTATTTTAATTGTCAGTCTCATTTTAATAGTTATTTTTCTTACGTAGGATTAATTAAATAAGATCATGTTTTTATTCTCGGTTGCGGGGAAAGAATAATATTTGGGTTCAAACGACCCATTTTTAGGCGCAAAATTCGGACCTTGCCCATAACAACCCAAGCTCAATACCCAAAACTAGGCCCAAAACCCTAAAACCCTAAACTAACCTAGACCTATATAAGCCTAGGACTAGTCAGCCGTTACACTGGATGGAGATACACATTTTTTGAACACACTCACGCTTAGAGATATATGCACTGTTCATCTTCTTCAGCATGGAAGGACCATGACAAACACAAAAAAAAAACTTAGCTGAACCCTAACCCCATACCAGTAATGGCGTCGCCAGCCTTCTCCCGAGCCCCATTCTAATCAGTGGTCTTCTTTGCCAACAGACCAGCGAACTCCTAATGACGACCACCAGTGCTTCCGCCGAATTTGCCACAGCCTCCTCCTTCACCAGCCACGTTGCCAGCCTTCATCCTCACCAGAATAACGACCTCTCACCTGCCCTCATACCAACGAACCCAATCTCCACAACCACCAAACTCGTTCCCGTCGAACCAGCAGAAGCAGCCAGCTCCTCACCATCCCAAACAACCACCAGCAGCCCCGACGTCCAGCCCTTCATCTTCGCTGCCCAGACTCGCCGGAGACAACAACCGCTGCTATCCGTCTTCCTCATCATCTCCATCCCCGTCGTCAACCAGTCCAGCCCGTCGACCAAACACCTCACGAACCAGCAGCACGAAACCACTGTCTCCAGCTCCACAACACAAACACACTCCAGTCTGTCATTTTCTCCAGCTCTCCGGCGAGCTTTATAGTTATCTGTGGTCGTTGTCCGAGGGTCCATTCGAGGTCGTAGTCTTATCTCTTCGTTACTGGTTTTTCGGTCCAGCTTGGTTTTCGCTCTTGCTTCAAACAGGTGCATACATATTCCTAAACTTGTAGTACTTGTTTAAATGGAATAAAAATTTGAATCCAAATTTTGTTGGTTTGAATCCGTATTTTTGTTTGTTTGACGGTGGGATGACGTCTCTTCGTCTCTATGAAATTAAGATCCGTTTTGTTCTTTATGTGATGATAATCTGTTCATAAAATCATTTTATTATGATAATCCATATGTATGTGAATTGATAAATATTTAAAGAAGGGTCTGTAGAGTTAAGCTTTAGAAATTAATAGGATGATGATTTGATAAGGAACAAAGGCTATACAAAATCTTTTAATGGTTTCTCCTAATATTTTGGTTCATCTAGTTTGGTATTCTGTTATTTTACTTGGATGTTTATTCCTTTAGTGTTCGTCGAATGGCCTGAGTGGTTATTCCCAGATTGTGGTTTGAACTTAGATATTAAAATGAAGCGCGCAGTTGCTTTAGGCACGTAGTTAAATCATCATCGTGATTACGGGTACGGTTCCCATGACGTAGTTGTGATGCTTAATTTCTAAAATTCTGGGGTGCATTTTATATAACCCGACTATAACGACTTTGAATAATAAAACCCGCTAGAAATCAAGGTGTTTCATTAGTTGAATTTTCTATGTCCTCGCAAAGTAGAAAATTATAGTTGACTTAGGTTTGCCTTTTAAATAATTAAATGAGATGAGCCTCACCAAATAAAAATGCAAACTGCGGGGCCCTCCATAAATGGTTATAATAAATACTTAGATTTCGGGACGGGCCGTTTAGCGAATTTCACGGCCTTCCCCAAAATAAATAACGTGTTAGTCACTTTAGGCGCGATGCTAATAATATTACCTCCCTAAACTCGGGTGCACATTTATGTGACTCAAATCCAAATCTCAACGGAGTCGAAATGTGTCAACAACCACGGGTGCATTGATGTGACGTGGTTCGAGATGCATTTCCACGGCATTATAATTCTCTTAAAATAACAATAATAAAAGCGGTTCAAAGTTAAAAGCACATAGGTAAAAAAACATGTTTTAAAATCAGATAATTTAAGCCAAATATAACAGTTGAGCGACCGTTCTAGAACCACAGAACTCGGGATTGCTTAACACTTTCTCCCGGATTAACAGAATTCCTTATCCGGATTTCTGATTCGCGGACTATAATACAAAGTCAATTTTTTCCTCGATTTGGGATTCAAACCGGTGACTTGGGACACCATAAATCTCCTCAGTGGTGACTCTGAATTAAATAACTAAATCCCTTTTCGATTGTCCTTTAATTGGAAAAACTCCCTTTATTACACCCTTAGCGTGGTGCAGTAGGTAAAAAGGAGATGTGACAGCTCTGGCGACTCTGCTGGGGATGATGCAACCCAGAACTTCTGGTTCAGGGTTTAAGAATTCGAGCTTAGAATAATTGTTATATTTGGCTTTATCTGATTTTCCTACAGGTTTCATGCTAAGTGCTTTACCGCTTTGATATTATCTGAACTGTATATAAACTGTGCCGAAACCCTTCTCTTCTCACCTCCAGGGATGTGCTTACTGGTTGAGACTCCCTATTCTGTTAGTGTCATACCCTAAAATAAGAAGAGGCCCGATAAGTTACAAAACCGGACGATCGCGCGGGTCTCCGGTACGTAGCTCCCTCCTCAACTCGAGTTGTCTGGTCGGGTACACTGTTTAGAACACATACTCAGGCTTTGAACCTAGAATAACTTGACCTCATGCCGGATCCCTAGTAGGAACGCTTATTTACATCATGTGCATTTGACTTAGGAGACTCAACACAGGGGTTGGGTCCGTCTAGGACAGGTAACCTGAAATGAAAAGACCATCCTGATGCATCTTACGTGCATTTATTTGTCTCGGATATGCATGCTGACCGGCTTTGGAGTGTGTGGGAAAATTGAAAAAGAGAAAAATAGTAGTGTGGAGAGCTATTTATCTATTTTTAGAAAAATAACGAGTGTCAAAATAGTGTCGAAACTTTGCCGAATTTTTGAAAAAAAGGAAAAGAAAATTTGTTTTCAAAAAATGGTTTGTTGGTCGAGAAAAAGAAAAACTAAAGAGTTTTATTTTCAAATAGTTTGTTGAAAAATAAAATACAAAAAAAGAGTATTGTCTTCTGAAATAGTGTACTTGTCAACAAAAAAGAGTCTTGTTTCCGAAAATAAGTAGTTGTATTGGCAGAACTACGTAAGTTTGATTCTCACCGGATGTGGGATACATAGGCAACCCATATCGGGTTCAACTATATATTTTGAAATAAAAAGGGTAAATAAATATTATTGTTTTGCCATGAATTAAGGTGATGCCATTCTTGCCAAAAATAGTCGAATGTTCCTAAAAGGGCGCCGGAAGGCTGCTTTTGCGAGAACAACCACCTTTGGTCATTTCTCAAAATTTTTGGCCGGTTAACAAATACTGCCTTTAAATCTTCTTCGAAGTGCTGAAAGGTCATATTGACAAGACCAAATATTTTATGAAATTTTTGAGAAACAATGATAGTATCTGTCAGTCAGAGTCTGTTAGTCTATTTTTAGGTTGTATTGCCATTTTGATGACAGTGTCTTTTAGAGTCCATTAATATTATAATAAAATGGGTCATTTTAATAAACACGTTTTTCTTTTATGGAAAATTTGAAGAAAAAAAATCCAAAGAATTTTATTAGTCATTTTTGCACTTATCTGCCCGAACTACGCGCGGTCTGATCCATACGGGGTCATGATACATGGACAATCTCCATAAGATTCGACCACAACCATATAAAGATGAAAAAAAAGAGTGAAAAATGTTGACAATAATAAGGACTGACTGAGTCCATTCTAACATGTTTTGAATTGTGAAGAAAGTTGAGGTGGTCGGTTTGTGTCAAGCGGACAACAAAAGATCCGAGAAAAAATGATAACTGACATCGAAGCTGTTACAAGTGCTCAAGATACTCAGGGTCAGAGGGTTCAGCTAGAGTCTACCGTGGTTGAGAAAAATAGAATATCGAAACTAGAAAATGACTGAAATGTGTCAAGCATGGGCCAATGGTCGAGGAGAGCCCCGTCATGAGTCACAATTTTCTACACAACAAGAGCACCACTCATATTCGTTTGATCTTCTGGCAACCATTGAGAAGCCTGCCCGAAAGATGGTACAGGAGGAAATAACCCAAAGAGTGAAAAGCTTAGAACAACAGTTGAAAAACATGCAGGGGTTGGCAGGTCAAAAGAGTGTTGCTTTCAAAGATCTATGTATGTTCACCGATGTCCACTTACCGCCTGGTTTCAAGATTCCCAAATTTGAAAAGTACGATGGACATGGACACCCATAGCCCATTTGAAAAGGTATTGAAATCAACTAAGAGGTCTGGGAAGAAATGAAGAATTGCTAATAGCTTATTTTGGGGAAAGCCTTACGGGAGTAGCATCTAAATGGTTTTTGGATCAAGACACATCTCGCTGGTACGTCCGGAACGACATGGCACAGGCCTTTGTCAAACAGTTCCAATACAACATTGTCACTGCCCCAAACCGCATTTCCCTTTCAAACCTGGAGAAGAAACCAAGTGAAGGTTTCAGGGATTATGCCATCAAATGGAGAGAGCAAGCCGCTTGAGCTAAGCTACTCATGGATGACCACGAGTTAATCACTGTCTTCCTTAAGACTCAAGAGCCGGATTACTTTCAAAATATGATGTCCGCAGTTGGTGAATCCTTCTTGGAAGCAATCAAAGTGGGAGAAATGGTAGAGAACGGTCTTAAGACAGGCAGAATTATAAGTCAAGCAGCTCTCAAAGCTGCAGCTCAGGCTGTCCAAATTGAATCTGGCGACACGAATGAGAGGGATGAAGAAGTCATGATGGCATCAGGGTCAAGAAGAGGTCCCAGAATAACACCTCGAAGGTATGTGCAGCCTCATCAGGTTTTCCATGACTCCCCTGAGCATTACTATCCACCTCAGAACCCACCACACTCCGTTGATCCACCCCAGTATGTTGTCCAGCCATCAAATCACCCAAGAAAGCGAGCACGAGCATCACAAAATCTCCACCAGCCTCCGCAAAATTTTCAAGTACCTTATAACCCACATCCAAGACAGGGGTATGAAGGGAAACAAAAGTTGAAAGATAGTTTTACACCAATAGGAGAGTCCTATGCAAGCTTATTTGAGAAGTTAAAACTACATGACATGATTGCACCTATTCCTCCAAATCAGGTGGACTCACGTGCAAGAAGCTTCGACCTATCTAAAAGGTGTGAATACCACTCCAATGCTCAGGGGCACAATATGGAAGGTTGTTTGGATTTGAAAAGATAAATAGAAAGGATGATCCCGGAAAATTTAATTCAAGACAGTGACACACAAAATATCACGCTGAATCCTTTATATGCACATAATGATGCACACTTTGTGGGGATGATGCCCGGTGACATGGGGTATGAGAATCCTCTCGGGAACTTGCCGACTGAAATTGGAGAAAGCTATGGTAATTCTGATGAGCAAATCTGTGGCTAATTATCAGGAAAAGTCATTCCCTCCACACTTAGAAAGGAATCTTTAGCTTGTTTTGATGTTTTTTTGTGTTATCTGGGTTATTTCGGGGTTGAGATCATGGTTCTATTTATTGAGTCAAACCTTTCTATCTTTCTATTCTATTTGTGTGAGTCATGTCTGACTGTTTTGCTACTATTTTTATTATTAGGATTATTTTAGGTTTGTAACTAGGATCTTAGGTTGCTTGTTTAGTTGTCAAACCTTTCCATCCTTAGTTAATAAAATATAGTTTGTCTTTTTTTGTCATTCTATTCCTAGTTTTTTTTTCGCTAGTTTTAATGACATGACATGCACGCATAATTCTAGGCCTATTCTTAAAGGTTAATCATTGGGAAGATGATAGGGGAACTTAAGGGAATTAAGAACGATTTGAGATTATTTGGAGCCCGAGTCATGTGAAACTGGGCAAGTAAAAAAAAACCGTAAAGACAAGCTGGCCAAATTGACATGTGGTTCGTTCGCGGTAATGAAAATGAAAGTGTTGCCCAAATGTTGTTTAACAGTTGAAGAAAGCAAAGGTGTGGATATGGTTATCAAGTCTGGCACAATCAGAAGATGTTGCGAATGTTTAATTGTGTTGTTTGTACTTGGCGTGTTTTGAAGATTGGAATGACAAAGGCATTTTATTCTGCTATCCAAACATTTTTTCCTTCGTTAACCCTTTGTGCCTTATTTGTTTTCTTTCATACCCCTATTTCGGAATCAGTAGCAAAGATTAGAAGTACAAACATGGAAGATAAAGAAAAAAAAAACAAAAACAACAAAAGAGATAAAGAAAGAAAAAAAAGAAAAAGAAAAGAAAAATAAAATTAAGTGAAAAGGAAAACCAGAACAAACGAGGAATTGGAAACTACGTTTGACCTGATTCCTCAAAGAGGATACGTAGGCGCTTCACGGATCGGTCATAGTACAACTAAAAATCAAAAAATCTCCAAGCAAGAAACTGGGGCAAAGGTTGCGTTTGTTGTAAATAAATCTAGTTTCGAAGGTTGTAAATTTTTAACCCAAGTTGATTTGTTTTGAGCCTTTAAAGCCCTTTCTTTCTAGCCTATCCAAAATCCCACATTACGATCCAAAGAAAGACCTCCTGATCAGTCTTCAAAAGATGCCAAGTCAGACAAATGAGAAAGTCTTATCTGAACATAACACTCTGATTCCCAACAGAAAAGATTTTGATCCCCAGCAGAAAAGAAATATGAGAGAGTCTTAGCAGTAACACCCCAATCCCCATCTGAAAAGTAATAAAAACGAGAGAGTCTTGTTGGTGAAAACCTTCACGGGCACCTTGAGACGACTGTAAGTTAAGAGAATAGCCAAAATGAGAGAGGCTTGATAGTGAAAACCTTCGGGCACTACAAGTCAAATAAGGGTGAGAATCAGATGGAAATCACCAGACAGAAATTGTGAAAGGCAATTAACGACGGATGACAGGTCACATGTGCATGTCATGACCATTAGAGTTGGTATCCGCGTTTGATAGGTTTTTATTTCATAGTTTTTCCTTTTTAGAGAGTCATCATTTTCCTTTGTATTTTATTCTGTTCCTTTTATCTTTCTCCTTTCATCGAAAAATTCCCCAACAGAGTCTTTTTGCTCAAGACTAGCGAGAAATGAGTTCAAAATTTGCCACCAGCCTTCCAATTATGCAAGACGAGATCTGATTAAAACATCCAAGTGGTATAAGTCAGGCAGGAACAAGCGCAAGGCCAGTGTCAGGAAGGATATTCCCCAGCAAGAGGAGATTGACAAAGGGATGGATCAGTGTCAAGAAGGATATCCCCAGCAAAAATCGAAGGTTATAGACCTCAAGGCCAAGGCCAGTGGACAAATCAAGAAAGAACAACGCGGAGAGCGATCTGGGAAATTCATATGAGACTCAACGGTCGGGGAAATGCCAGTTCCCGAGCTATGCCACAAAAAGAAGAGGAATATCCCCAGCACAAAAGGTATTTTCAGTGATGTGGACGAACGAAGAAAGTGGTTCATCAGTAAAACATGCAAGATCCTCAAGCGGAACCAGCTGTCATGGAAAAGATATGGGGTCAGATAAAAGGATAAAGTGGAAACAATGGTTGAGAGGTTTGTGAATAAGGAATCCTCGAGAAGGTTAGAAGGTATCAACCAAGTTTCAAGACGGTCGATCAAGAAGAGGAGAACCATCCCGAGCAGGAGTATCGCAACCAACCACCACATTTTAAACTGACCAAACTTTTCTTTAATGTGAAACAGGGACGGGGAATGTCATTGATGGCAGAGAGGCATGATACAAGGAAGATTATCAAACTGGGGCAAAAAAATTTCTTTCCATTTTGAAAATTTTCTGGAAATCAGGTATCTACTTGGGGAAGAAGGAAGATAAGACAAGTCTTAAGGGAAGTGGTCTTTGAACCAGTATTATCCCCAGTAGTTTTGAAGGAAAGAAAATTCCCCCAACAGTGTTATCCTCAACAGTGTTATCCCCTGCTGATAACATTTTTATCCCCAACAATGTTGAGAGAAAATAAAAGTTTAAAAAAAAAAAGGAAAAGAAAGGAGATTCCCCTAACAGTGTTATCCCCAACAAGTAAGTAAATAATTCCCCAGCAGACAGAGCAAAAGGATGAAAACTTGTGTTCAAAAAAGCAAAAGCCAGTGTTATCCCCAGCAATTTTAGAAGAATGAAGCACTACTTTTGAAGGAATGAAAATTCCCCAGCAGTGTTATCCTCAAACAGTGTTATCCCCAGCAGTGTTGAGAGAAAATAAAAGTTTTGAAGAAGAAAAGATAATTCCCCCAGCAGTGTTATCCCCAACAGTTCTCAGAGGGATGAAACACAAGTTTTGAAAGAGGAAGAAGATATGAGTTTTAAGAGAAGCAGTTTCGAGGGAAGACGACATCAGTGTTAAAGAAGCAGTTTTGAAGAAGGAAGATAAATCCCCAGCAGTTCTCAGAGGGATAAAACACAAGTTGTAAAAGAAGTAGTATTTGAAGGAGGAATATAACATTTTTTGAAAAAATATTATCCCAGCAGTTTGCAGAAGAATGAAATACCAGTTTTGAGGGAAGTAGTTTTGAAGGAGGAAATCATCCCCAACAAGAAGGTCACAACCGACCACCCTTTTTAAAACTGACAAATTTTTCTTTGTACGTAAGAGGAACAAAGCTAGTCTGGCTATAGAGGCGAAATCTTAGTCCGATGAATTTTTCTCCTAAGATAAAGATAAAATCTTAGTCCGATGAATTTTTCTCCTAAGATGAAGATAAAATCTTAGTCCGATGAATTTTTCTCCTAAGATAGGGAATCTTAGTCTGACGAATCTTTCTCCTAAGATAATAATAAATGGGAAGCAACCATTGGAAATAAGAAATCAGAAGAAAGGCGAGAGTTGGAAAGTTGCAGATAAAATAACAAGGCAGCAGTTGAAAAGTTGCAGATAAAATAACAAGGCAGCAGTAGAAGTTTTCATATAAAATAGCAAGAAGTGGGAAGCAACAATTGGAAGATTTCAAGTAAGATCACACAAAAATGGACCTAGTTTGATGAATTATCTCCTAGAGTCAAAATCTTAGTCTGTTGAAACTTTCACCTAAGATGAAAATCTTAGTCTGATAAATTTTTTACCTAAGATAAAGATAAAAATCTTAGTCTGTTGAAACTTTCACCTAAGATAAAAATCTTAGTTTGATGAATTTTTCACCTAAGATAAAGGTAAAAATCTTAGTCTGTTGAAACTTTCACCTAGGATAAAAATCTTAGTCTGATGAATTTTTCACCTAAGATAAAGATAAAATCTTAGTCCGTTGAAACTCTCACCTAAGATGAAAATCTTAGTTTGATGAATTTTTCACCTAAGGTAAAGATAAAATCTTAGTTCGTTGAAACTTTCACCTAAGATGAAAATCTTAGTCTGATGAATTTTTCACCTAAGATATAGATAAAATCTTAGACCATTGAAACTTTCACCTAAGATGAAAATCTTAGTCTGATGAATTTTTCACCTAAGATAAAGATAAAATCTTAGTCCGTTGAAACTTTCACCTAAGATAAAAATCTTAGTCTGATGAATTTTTTACCTAAGATAAAGATAAAATCTTAGTTCGTTGAAACTTTCACCTAAGATAAAAATTCTTAGTCTGATGAATTTTTCACCTAAGATAGTAATCATTTCAGTCTTTACATTTCAAGTTTTGAAGTCGGGAGCCCGCCCGTATAACAGAGGAATACATTTCAGTCTTTACATTTCCAGTTTGAAGTCGGGAGCGCGCCCGTATAACAGAGGAATACATTTCAGTCTTTACATTTCAAGTTTTGAAGTCGGGAGCCCGCCCGTATAACAGAGGAATACATTTCAGTCTTTACATTTCCAGTTTTGAAGTTGGGAGCCCGCCTATATAATAGAGAAATACATTGAAGTTTGAAATCAGTAAAGCAGAGGGTTACAATAGAAACCCCCAACATAAATTCAAGTTCAGAAATCAGAAGGAAGGCAACAATGGTCAAAAGAAGACAGTTCAAGAACAAAGGGAAAGCAATTCGAGTTTCAAGGAAAAAATAGTTCAAGTTTCAAAGGAAGTTAGTTCAAGTTTTAGCAATCAAGTGCTCCCTCTGGAGGACGAGGGAAGTTATTTTAGAGTTCAATCCAAGTTAGAAGTAGCAGAATCTCGCCTCAAGAAAGCGAGTCAACAGCCCGAGATGATCAACAGAAGTTAGTCACAATAAACAAAAAGAAAAAAATAAGAAAGGCAAGAAGTTAATCCAAATGCAGAAGTTAATGAAAGATGTGGGTTGCTCAAGACATGCTGAAGTCGCAAGAACTGCATACTTGGTCCTGATCCAAAAAAACCGAAGAAGGATGAACTAGCATATATAACTAGCAAGTATCAAGGTTCAAATCCAAAAGTCTGCATGAAGAACCCATTCAAGACTCAAGATCAAGCTTCAGAAGACTTATAGATAGGAATCTTGTCACTCATAGTTGATAGGCTTAGTTATTCTTTTTCATTTTGATTTTGATGTAATGACAGGACCATGGACCAGAACCTTGGCAGAACGGCACCTCGACTGGCTCTTCACTCGATATACTCCATCATTTCACTCACCTCTGAACTACACGTGACTTGATTCCTTTATAGCTAAGGATATGTAGGCAGCTCAACTACCAGGGCTCGGTCATATTCCCTCTTTTCTCTTAATTTTAGTCTTCCCAAATAAGGTTCGGGTCAAAATACCTGTCTAGTCGTTCTTTGTCTAAAAACTCTTCGTGTTTCCAGTCAAAGAGGGGCAGTTGTAGACGCGTGATTTTTGACTCTCCCCGAGATTTTTCATATTTTAATGTGTAAATATTTAATTTAGGCTTAATATAGCTATTTCAGCTATTTTTGACTCTTTTACTTTATTTCATAACAAAAAGAAAAATAACAAAAAAAGATATATAAATTTTAGTTTATGTATTTCTCATAAATTTAAAAAATACAAAAATAGTACCTTATTTTTTATCTTTATATAAAAACAAAATTACAAAAAAATTATTTCATTAATGTTTTATAGTCATTTTAATCTTGAAAAAAATACCCAAAAATAGTTTTTTTTTAATTGTCAGTCTCATTTTAATAGTTATTTTGCTTGCGCAGGATTAATTAAATAAGATCGTATTTTTATTCTCGGTTGCGGGGAAAGAATAACATTTGGGTTCAAACGACCCATTTTTAGACCCAAAATTCGGACCTAGCCCATAACAACCCAAGCCCAATACCCAAAACTAGGCCCAAAACCCTAAAACCCTAAACTAACCTAGACCTATATAAGCCTAAGACTAGTCAGCCATTACACTGGATGGAGATACACATTTTTTGAACACACTCACGCATAGAGATATATGCACTGTTCATCTTCTTCAGCATGGAAGGACCATGACAAACACAAAAAAAAAAGAAGCTAGCTGAACCCTAACCCCATACCAGTAACGCCGTCGCTAGCCTTCTCCCGAGCCCCATTCCGATCAGTGGTCTTCTTTGCCAAAAGACCAACGAACTCCTAACGACGACCACCAGTGCTTCAGCAGATTCGCCACAGCCTCCTCCCTCACCAGCCACGTTTCCAGCCTTTATCCTCACCAGAATAGCGACCCCTCGTCTGCCCTCATACCAACGAACCCAATCTCCACAACCACCAAACTCGTTCCCGTCGAACCAGCAGAACCAGCCAGCTCCTCACCGTCCCAAACAACCACCACCAGCCCCGACGTCCAGCCCTTAATCTTCGCTGCCCAGAATCGCCGGAGACAACAGCCACTACTGTCTGTCTTCTTCATCATCTCCATCCCCGTCGTCAACCAGTCTAGCCCGTCGACCAAACACCTCACGAACCAGCAGCACGAAACCACCGTCTCCATCTCCACAACACACACACACTCCAGTCTGTCATTTTCTCTAGCCCTCCGGCGAGCTTTATAGTTGTCCGTGGTCATTGTCTGAGGTTCCGTTCTCGGTCGTATTTGCATCTCTTCTTTACTGGTTTTTTTGTCCAGCTTGGTTTTTGCTCTTACTTCAAACAGGTGCATACATATTCCTAAACTTGTAGTACTTGTTTAAATGGAATGAAAATTTGAATCCAAATTTTGTTGGTTTGAATCCGTATTTTTGTTTGTTTGGAGGTGGGATGACGTCCCTTCGTCTCTATGAAATTAAGATCTGTTTTGTTCTTTATGTGATGATAATCTGTTCATAAAATCATTTGATTATGATAATCCATATGTATGTGAATTGATAAATATTTAAAGAAGGGTCTGTAGAGTTAAGCTTTAGAAATTAATAGGATGATGATTTGATAAGGAACTAAGGCTATACAAAATCTTTTAATGGTTTCTCCTAATATTTTGGTTCATCTAGTTTGTTATTCTGTTATTTCACTTGGATGTTTATTCCTTTAGTGTTCATCGAATGGCCTGAGTGTTTATTTCCAGATTGTGGTTTGAACTTAGATATTAAAGTGAAGCGCGTAGTTGCTTTAGGCACGTAGTTAAATCATCATCGTGATTACGGGTACGGTTCCCGTGACGTAGTTCTGGTGCTTAATTTCTAAAATTTTAGGGTGCATTTTATGTAACCCGACTATAACGACTTTGAATAATAAAACCCATTAGAAATCGAGGTGTTCCATTAGTTGAATTTTCCATGTCCTCGCAAAGTAGAAAATTGTAGTTGCCTTAGGTTTGCCTTTTAAATAATTAAATGAGATGAGCCTCACCAAATAAAAATGCAAACTGCGGGGCCCTCCATAAATGGTTATAACAAATACTTAGATTTCGGGACGGGCTGTTTAGCGAATTTCACGGCCTTTCCCAAAACAAATAACGTGTTAGACACTTTAGGCGCGATTCTAATAATATTACCTCCCTAAACTCGGGTGCACATTTATGTGACCCAAATCCAAATCTCAACGGAGTCGAAATGTATCAACAACCACGGGTGCATTGATGTGACGTGGTTCGAGATGCATTTCCACGATGTTGTAATTCTCTTAAAATAACAATAATAAAAGCGGTTCAAAGTTAAAAGCACATAGGTAAAAAATATGTATCAAAATCAGATAATTTAAGCCAAATATAACAGTTGAGCGACCGTGCTAGAACCACGGAACTCGGAAATGCCTAACACCTTCTCCCGGGTTAACAGAATTCCTTATCCGGATTTTTGTTCGTGGACTGTAATACAGAGTCAATTTTTTCCTCGATTCAGGATTCAAACCGGTGACTTGGAACACCATAAATCTCCCAAGTGGCGACTCTAAATTAAATAAATAAATCCCGTTTCGATTGTCCTTTAATTGGAAAAACTCCCTTTATTACACCCTTAGCGTGGTGCAGTACGTAAAAAGAAGGTGTGACAACTCTGGCGACTCTGCTGGGTAATTATTTACTTACCTGCTGAGGATAACACTGCTAGGGGAATCTCCTTTCTTCCCTTTTTTTTCAAAACTTTTATTTTCTCTCAACATTGCTGGGGATAAAAAAGTTATCAACTGGGAATAACACTGTTGAGGATAACACTGCTGGGGGAGTTTTCATTCCTTCAAAACTGCTGGGGATAATACTGGTTCAAAGACCACTTCCCTTAAGACTTGTCTTATCTTCATTCTTCCCCAAGTGGATTCCTGATTTCCAAAAAAATTTCAAAATGGAAAGAAAATTTTTTGCCCAGTTTGATAATCTTCCTTGTATCATGCCTCTCTTTCATCAATGACATTCCCCGTCCCTATTTCACATTAAAGAAAAGTTTTGTTAGTTTAAAAAGTGGTGGTTGGTTGTGATACTCCTGCTCGGGATGGTTCTCCTCTTCTTGCTCGACCGTCTTGAAACTTGGTCGATACCTTCTGACCTTCTCGAGGATTCCTTATTCACAAACCTCTCAACCATTGTTTCCACTTTATCCTCTTATTTGACCCCATATCTTTTCCATGACAGCTAGTTCCGCTTGAGGATCTTGCATGTTTTACAGATGAACCACTTTCTTCGTTCATCCACGTCCCTGAAAATACCTTTTCTGCTGGGGATATTCCTCTTCTTTTTGTGGCATAGCTCGGGAACTAGCATTTCCCCAACCTTTGAGTCTCATATGAATTTCCCTGATCGCTTCCGCGTCGTTCTTTCTTAATTTGTCCACTGGCCTTGGCCTTGAGGTCTATAACTTTCGATTTTTGCTGGGGATATCCTTCTTGACACTGATCCATCCCTTTTTCAATCTCCTCTTGCTGGAGAATATCCTTCATGAAACTGGCCTTGCGCTTGTTCCTTCCTGACTTATACCACTTGGATGTTCTAATCAGATCTCGTCTTGCATAATTGGAAGGCTGGTGGAAAATTTTGAAGTCATTTCTCACTTGTCTTGACCAAACAAACTCTGTTGGGGAATTTTTCGATGAAAGGAGAAAGATAAAAGAAATAGAATAAAAGACAAAGGAAAAGGATGACTCTCTAAAAAGGAAAAACTATGAAATAAAAACCTATCAAATGCGGATACCAACTCTAATGGTCATGACATGCACATGTGACCTGTCCTCCGTCGTTAATCGCCTTTCACAATTTCTGTCTGATGATTTCCATCTGATTCTCACCCTTATTCGACTTGTAGTGCCCGAAGGTTTTCACTATCAAGCCTCTCTCATTTTGGCTATTCTCTCAACTTACAGTCGCCTCAAGGTGCCCGAGAAGGTCTTCACCAAGAAGACTCTCTCATTTGTATTACTTTTCAGCTGGGGATTGGGTGTTACCGCTAAGACTCTCTCATATTTCTTTTCTGCTGGGGATCAGAGTTTTTTTTACTGGGAATCAGAGTGTTATGTTCTGATAAGACTCTCTCGTTTGTCTGACTTGGTATTTTTTGAAGACTGATCAGAAGGTTTTTCTTTGGATCGTAATGTCGGATTTTGGATAGGCTAGAAAGAAAGGGTTTTAAAGGCTCAAAACAAATCAACTTGGGTTCAAAATTTACAACCTTCGGAACTAGATTTATTTACAACAAATGCAACCTTTGCCCCAGTTTCTTGCTTGGGGATTTTTTGATTTTTAGTTGCACTATGACCGAGCCGTGAAGCGCCTACGTATCCTCTTTGAGGAATCAAGTCAATCGTAGTTCCCAATTTCTCGTTTGTTCTGGTTTTCCTTTTCACTTAACTATTATTTTTCATTTTTTTTTCTTTCTTTATCTCTTTTGTTGTTTTTGTTGTTTTCTTTTTTTTCTTTTTTTTCTTTTTTCTCTTTTTCTTTATCTTCCATGTTTGTATTTCTAATCTTTGCTACTGATTCTGAAAGAGGGATATGAAAGAAAATAAATAAGGCTCAAAGGGTTAACGAAAGAAAAAGTGTTTGGATAGCAGAATAAAATGTCTTCGTCATTCTAATCTTCAAAACACGCCAAGTACAAACAACACAATAAACATTCGCAGCATCTTCTGATTGTGCCAGACTTGATAAACATATCCACACATTTGCTTTCTTCATCTGTTAAACAACCTTTGGGCAACACTTTCATTTTTATTACCGCGAACGAACCCCATGTCAATTTGGCCAGCTTGTCTTTACGGTTTTTTTTACTTGCCCAGTTTCACATGACTTGGGCTCCAAATAATCTCAAACCGTTCTTAATTCCCTTAAGTTCCCCTATCATCTTCCTAATTGCTTCATGATCAACCTTTGAGAATAGGCCTAGAATTATGCGTGCATGTCATGTCATTAAAACTAGCGGAAAAAAAAACTAGGAATAGAATGACACGAAAAGACAATCTATATTTTATTCACTAAGGATGGAAAGGTTTGACAACTAAACAAGCAACCTAAGATCCGAGTTACAAACCTAAAATAATCCGGATAATAAAAATAGTAGCAAAACAGACAGACATGACTCACACAAACAGAATAGAAAGATAGAAAGGTTTGACTCAATAAATAGAACCTGGATCACAACCCCGAAATAACCCAGATAACAGAAAAAACATCAAAACAAGCTAAAGATTCCTTTCTAAGTGAGGAGGGAATGACTTTTCCTGATATTTAGCCACATATTTGCTCATCAGAATTACCATAAATTTCTCCAATTTCAGTCGGCAAGTTCCCAAGAGGATTCTCATACCCCATCTCACCGGGCATCATCCCCACAAAGTGTGAATCATCATGTGCATATAAAGGATTTAGCGTGATATTCTGGGTGTCACTGTCTTGAATCAAATTTTCCTGGATCATCCTTTCTATTTCTCTTTTTAAATCCAAACAACTTTCCACACTGTGCCCCTGAGCATTGGAGTGGTATTCACACCTTTTAGATGGGTCGAAGCTTCTTGCACGTGGGTCCACCTGATTTGGAGGAATGGGTGCAATCATGTCATGTTGTTTTAACTTCTCAAATAAGCTTGCATAGGACTCTCCTATTGGTGTAAAACTATCTTTCAACTTTTATTTCCCTTTATACCCCTGGCTTGGATGTGGGTTATAAGGTACTTGAAAATTTTGCGGAGGCTGGTGGAGATTTTGTAATGCTCGTGCTTGCTTTCTTCGGTGATTTGATGGCTGGACAACATACTGGGGTGGATCAACGGAGTGTGGTGGGTTCTGAGGTGGATAGTAATGCTCAGGGGAGTCATGAAAAACCTGATAAGGCTACATATACCTTCGAGGTGTTCTTCTGGGATCTCTTCTTGACCCTGATGCCATCATGACTTCTTTATCCCTCTCATTCGTGTCGCCAAATTCAATTTGGACAGCCTGAGCTGCAGCTTTGAGAGCTACTTGACTTATAATTCTGCCTGTCTTAAGACCGTTCTCTACCATTTCTCCGATTTTGATTGCTTCCAAGAAGGATTTATCAATTGCGGACATCATGTTTTGAAAGTAATCCGGCTCTTGAGCCTGAAGGAAGACATTGATTAAATCGTGGTCATCCATGGGTGGCTTAGCTCGAGCTGCTTGCTCTCTCCATTTGATGGCATAATCCCTGAAACCTTCACTTGGTTTCTTCTTCAGGTTTGAAAGGGAAATGCGGTCTGGGGCAGTGTCGATGTTGTATTGGAACTGTTTGACAAAGTCCTGTGCCATGTCGTTCCAGACGTACCAGCGAGATGTGTCTTGATTCAAAAACCATTCAAATGCTACTCCCGTAAGGCTTTCCTCAAAATAAGCTATTAGCAATTCTTCATTTCTTTCCAGACCTCTTAGTTGATTGCAATGCCTTTTCAAATGGGTTATGGGGTGTCCATGTCCATCGTACTTTTCAAACTTGGGAATCTTGAAACCAGGCAGCAAGTGGACATCACGGAACATACATAGATCTTTGAAAGCAACACTCTTTTGACTTGCCAACCCTTGCATGTTTTTCAACCGGTGTTCTAAGCTTTTCACTCTTTGGGTTATTTCCTCTTGTACCATCTTTCGGGCACGCTTCTCAATGTTTGCCGGAAGATCAAACGAATATGAGTGGTGCTCTTGTTGTGTAGCAAATTGTGACTCATGACGGGGCTCTCCTCGACCATTAGCCCATGTTTGACACATTTTAGTCATTTTCTGTTTCGATATTCTATTTTCCTCAACCACGGTAGACTCTAGCTGAACCCTCTGACCCTAAGTCTCTTGAGCACTTGTAACAGCTTCGATGTCAGTTATCATTTTTCCTCGGATCTTGTATTGTCCGCTTGACACAAACCGACCACCTCAACTTTCTTCACAATTCAAAACATGTTAGAATGGACTCAGTCAGTCCTTATTATTAACATTTTTCACTTTTGTTTTTTTTTAATTTTTATATAGTTGTGATCGAATCTTATGGAGATTGTCTACGTATTATGACCCCGCATGAATCAGACCGCGCGTAGTTCTGGTAGATAAGTGCAAAAATGACTAATAAAATTTTTTGGATTTTTTTTTCTTCAAATTTTCCATAAAAGAAAAACGTGTTTATTAAAACGACCCATTTTATTACAATATTAATGGACTCTAAAAGACAGTTTCATCAAAATGGCAATACAACCTAAAAATAGACTAACAGGCTCTGACTGACAAATACTCTTTTTTTCTTTTTTTTTTCTTAAAAATCATCATTGTTTCTCAAAAATTTCATAAAATATCCGGTCTTGTCAATACAACCTTTCAGCGCTTCGAAGAAGATTTAAAGGTTGTATTTGCTAACCGGCCAAAACTTTTGAGAAATGACCAAAGGAGATTGTTCTCAAATTTTGGTCTTCTTGGAACAGCTAGAAAAAGACAAACAAACAAATTCAATTTAGCCCTTCTGATCTTCGGATTTCATTTTTCTTTTTCCAGAATTTTTAGTTTTAATTTAAAAAAAAAAAATCTTCTTTCTAATTTCAAATTTCGTGTTTTTTTTCTGTCAAAAAGAAAAATAAATAAAATTTTGATTTAAGTTCGAGTTTGGATTTGAAATTCCAGGGCCGATTCGAGTTTCTGTCTCGGGTCCGAGCGTGCGATACTTACTCTCTGACTGTTGTTGCTTTAGATTTCTATTGTCGGATTCACTTGTATCTGATCCCAAGCGGAGTTTAATTAAAAGTTTTGCGTGTTCAGGTCTGTTTCTCTTCCCTCTTTCCCTTTATGTTTTGATGTGTGATTTAAATGTATTACTGGATATTTCTCTGAATTTCATTCTCATGTCTTGTTAGAATATAGTTCATATCCTTGGTTTGAGAAATCAACGTGTTGCTCCAGAAATCTTGGATTGGTCATTTATGTGATAATTTCATTTTGTGTATGGGTTAATAAGTTTCATTGTAAGAAGTTGAATCTGGATTCCATATTTAACTTGAGGATCGAGATTTTCAGTCTGAATTTAATTTCACTTCATGGAATGTTATAGGAGTTGAAAAGATTATAGTACTATTTTAGAACTTCAATAATCTTACTATGGAATTTTACTACAAGATTATATACCATTCTTATCATTAATTCTTTAGCTCTCTGTTGGTTAGTACTCTTACCGCATGTTTGAGTTCACTGTCATTTTCCAGAAGAAAGGGTTAGCATGTTCATGAAGTCGTAGTATCCAATTGAGGAGTGATTTATTGAGTTTTGGTCTCTAGAGTTGTTGGAATCTAATGATTGTGAAAATATTTTAATTTATGAGAAGGTTAATAGTTTATTCACAAAGTGATATCTCTCTAATGGAATGATGTGGCTCTTAATTAGTGGGAGTAACGTTAGTATACTAACATAGCCCCTATATCATTTTGGTGAATACCTTTAGTATTAATTGATTTTGTTTAGTCTTATTGGCCCTAGCTCTTTCGTAATCTTGGTGTTTTTGAGTTTTGGTTCCTTTAAAGTTGTTTTGAGCTTCATCCAAGTCTAATACTCCCTCCGGTCCATAATAAGTGTATCTTTTACTTTTAGCACGCCCATTAAGAAAAAATATTAAATACTATACAAAATTACATAGTATGACTAAACTACCCTTATTAAATATTGTGCACATGATTATAGTGGCATTTATTGCTCTTATGCACATAGGGGTAAAAGAGTAAAAACAAATTGAATTTTTTCTTGATTACCTAACTAGACACTTATTTTGGACCAAAATCAAAAAGTAAAAGAGACACTTATTATGGACCGGAGAGAGTACCATTCTGTTTGCTATTTTCCTTAATGATTGATTGTTTGAGCTTAGTATCTAGTTAAATTAATTAGTTTTGGTTGTACTGTTGGTTGACTGCCGGTTTCTGCACTGAGTTTCTTCATATGTTGATATTTGATGTTAGTTCACATACTAGTGAAAAATATAATCAAAAGAATTGCATATTGGTATGAGGATTTGGGCTTAAATAGAATTAAAAGAAAGTGAGCATTGGATTGGAGTGACTGTACAAAGAGGAGAAAGGTTTTTGACTGATATGGTCAATGAGTCTGCCATATTTGCCCTTCTACTATTAAAAATAGGCCTTATTTATCTTCCGTTTGAGTTTTTTAACAAAAATATCCCTGCTATTATACTTTTGAGTCAAATTTACCCTTCAACCGTTAAATATAACTTACAAGTTTATAATTGACACGTGGCAGCATGTCATTGGACATCATTAAAAAAAAATTTAAAGCATTTTTATTAAAAACTAGAAAATAATTATAAAAATAGAAAAAAATGTTTTAATAAAATATTTTCGTTTTTTAAAAATTTGAAAAAAATATTTTCAACAAAATATTTTATTTTAGTTTTTTTTTCAGTTTTTATAGCATTTCATTTTATTTCGTTTTTTCAGTTTTTTTAAAAAGAAAGTATTTTTGTTATTCTTCACAATAATAATATGGTTATTATTTTCAACAATAAAAATACGGTTATTAGTTGGCAAAAATTTCGAAATGCCTAACCGTATTATTATTGTGTCCAAATTAGCATTTCGAATTTTTTTTTCTTCATTTTATTTTTTTAAAAACAAAAATACTTTCTTTTTAAAAAAAACTGAAAAACAAAATAAAATGAAATGCTATAAAAACTGAAAAAAACTAAAATAAAATATTTTTTTGAAAATATTTTTTTCAGATTTTTAAAAAACGAAAATATTTTATTAAAACATTTTTTTCTATTTTTATAATTATTTTCTAGTTTTTAATAAAAATGCTTTAAATTTTTTTTAATCATGTCCAATGACATGCTGCCACGTGTCAATTATAAACTTGTAAGTTATATTTAACGGTTGAAGGGTAAATTTGACCCAAAAGTATAACAGCAGGGATATTTTTGTTAAGAAACTCAAACGGAGGATAAATAAGGCCTATTTTTAATAGTAGAAGGGCAAATGTGACCCTTAACCGTATCTTTTATGACTATTCAATATTGGGGTTTGATATACTTTTGTTGACTGCATTGATGTAATGTTAGGAGGACAATTTTGTACATTTATTTTCGCTGGTTTGGTATACTTTGCTTTTGGGGCTTGCTTTAGTTTTTGGATAAAA
This sequence comes from Nicotiana glauca, assembly GCA_026770625.1. NCBI lineage: Eukaryota > Viridiplantae > Streptophyta > Magnoliopsida > Solanales > Solanaceae > Nicotiana > Nicotiana glauca. Next base: position 87,929 of record MU774262.1, read on the forward strand.
TAATTACTCCTTTTAATTTGTCATAAGCGCAACTTTGGGCGAGATCATATTTATAATAAATTTTATTAATTGTGTACACACTCTAAATTCCGGGTGTGACCCGATTTTAATTTCCAAAAATATTAAATAAAATATATCGTGGATCGCGAGTACATTTATGTATCGTAGCTTATGATATTTTTCAAATAACTTTGAATTTTTATCGAAATATTATTAGCTGCTAAAATAATACTAACACCGTTTGCTTTTTGGCTTTTTGCTTTTTGCCTTTTGTCTTTTGCCTTTTGCTTTTCCTTTTTGCTTGTTTCATGGTCTATTAAAGTTTTCTTAAGTTGGTTGATTTACATGGAATCTCTCTTCGATTATTTTAGATATTTAGATTCATGAATCATATGATTTGTTAGTGAATTGGTTTTTGGGGAGTTGGATTAAAAGTTAAATATGAATTTTCTATCATGTGAATACTAGTGGAAATATTCTGCTTTTGGTGAGTAATGTGGACATCAGCGTACATTTGAGAATAATAATGGATTCGTGAAATAATTTTAGAAACAGAGATAACCCATTGTCATTGGATAATTAATAATGACTCTTTAGATTTCTAGGTATGCCGTGTCAAACAAAAATCACAATTGCATGGCCCTCGTTTAACTAATCTTGTTTTTTCTTAGAACTCGAGGCGTGTCATTTAGCGAATTTCTATGGCCCTTGTAAAGTTAACAACGCGTAGTTGCTTTAAGCGCGTTATTTTAATAATTCACCTCCCTAAATTCGGGTGTGCATTTCATGTGACCCAAATCAAATCCCGAAAACGTTGAATAAAATGTGTTCAGGACTGCGGGTGCATTTCATGTGACGCAATCCAAAGACACGTTTTAAACGACGTTCAACTTTCTTTAAAAAAATAATTGAATAAAAGCGGTTGAAAGTTTAAATTGGCACATAGGTTCCACATGTAATAAGATCAGATAAATAAGCTAAATACGACAGTTGAGCGACCGTGCTAGAACCACAGAACCCGGAAATGCCTAACACCTTCTCCCGGGTTAACAGAATTTCTTACTCGGATTTCTGGTTCGCGGACTGTTAACAGAATCATTTTTCCTTTGTTCGGGATTCAACCGGTGACTTGGGACACCATAAATCTCCCAAGTGGCGACTATGAATTAAATAAATAAATTCCGTTTCGATTGTCCTTTAATTGAAAAAATTTCCTTATATCCCTCACGGGGATGAAGGTAAAAAGGAGGTGTGGCATATACAACAGCAATTTGATAGATTTTGAATCCAGAAACTAATGTCAACCAGCCCAGCAATTGATATTTAGTGGCAAAACAGTGGGCGCCCAAAATAAGCTTAAATGACTCAAGTTTGACTTGATATAACCCCAAATGCATTCAACAAACTCCCAGGAAGGTCCAGAACACTTCAGCAACTAAGTAGTGAGTTAGATGATGTGAATCAACTACTAAAAAATCAAAATTAGCCTAAAATTTCTAATAGAACAGTATTTTTGGGATTTTTGAAAGTTTTTTGTTGTTTTTAGTTTTTTTCTGCAGGATTTGAGATCTAAAATGAGGGTTTCTACTACTAGAGTTCAGATTTGAACTTCTTTTTACTTTGAAATTCAAATCTGAATTTCAGATTGGAAGAAGAAGATTTTTGAGGGGGAAATTAAAGGCTGGCAGGTTTATGAGAATTTCAGAGCTCTAAACTTGTAATCCAAGGCACTAGACATGCCTTTTATAGGCAGAAAAAGGGACAGAAGGTTCTGGCAATTTTTACTCATTTTTTTCTCTTTTTATTTTCAGAAATTATACTTTAATCCCTAATTTTATGGCTTGTTGCCCAAGTTACTGCATTAAGAATGCAGAAACTTACACTAAGACCCCTTCTAGAAGGATCTAGGGTGTTCTAGCTTTGTTTTCCTACCTATGGAATGCCTATACTGGCACACCCTAAATTCGAGGGACATGACCAGCGCCCGACTGGGTAGCCCCAGCCGAGCGGACCTGGGTGCCTTTCCTTTCCTATGCGTACCTCGTATTTTCATTATCCATTAATCAAAGGAAATGGTCATTTATAATTAAAACACTATTTTTTTTTGAAAAACATACATAGTCATTTAATGAGGTTTATAACTTTCATCGCCCAATGTATAGAATACATATTTACATAAGTTCGCAACCCATATTTACTGTCTACGGAGCCTCTAAATATAAAAAAGGGATGATATAGTACTTGCCCGTAACAAGGCTCCGGCTATACCTTATACAAATATCAAAACAAGATCCAAAACAGAAGCGGCATGAGACACGCAGAGCCCCGAAGGGAAAGGGGCTCACCAATTCAGCTGACAGGAAGTGATGAGGAGCTACGGTCGGTGGACTGGAGTACCTTCTATGGATCCACCTATAATCATAACACGAATTTAGTACCCCCGGCAAAAAGGGACGTCAGTACATTTGAATTGTACTGGTATGTATAACAAACCTTACCCTGAGTAACCTCAAGCCATACACAAGTGATAAACAATAGAAGGAAGCAAACAATTTAGTACACACAAGGAAGACAATCAAGGCAAACAAGTTAACAAACTCTCCTTTCCCCAACATCATTTTCACATTTTCAATTTCACAATGTTCTCATATTTCATTTCAATAGTGATATCGATCACTTTCCACCCTTATTACCTTGGTCACCCTTATTACCTCGGCCACCCTTATCACCACAACCCACACCTTATTACTTCGTGTTGCGGCACGCAACCCGATCCCACCGAACAAGTCACAATTCACAAACAACACAACCACAACAACAATTCACATAGAACAACAACAATAATAATTCACAAGGATAACCACAACAAGTTTTAAGAACAACAACCACAATTCCCAATAACAATAGCAACACAAATCGCAAAAGGTTTAGATGACTATCCTTACCATTTCCATCTTTTTCAACAGCCCGTTATACCATTTAGATCACAACAATAGATTTCCACGACTATCCACAAGGGATGTTATCACAGTTATTTCAATTTCACCAATTACGATTCCTCTCTATCATTTGTTCCACAGTCCTTGCCGCATATCATATTCGCAATCACAACTTAATTTATTGCCATTTACTTGCACAATCATATCGGATGTCTTAACCAACAATGCATAAGGCACAATATTTACATGAATTCACAAATAGTTCACACAAGTAAACACATCCTGTTCACAAGAGTTTAACTTTACAACTAATTCATGGAGATATCACATACCAAGTATACGAACACCAAACAAGGCGATTTTACAAAGGTTAAGGTGAGCCATACATACCTGGAGCTGAATTCCTTTTTAATTTCTACTTCCAACTCACCAAAAATCTAGCAATGTCAATATAGTGCACAAATCAATACACATAACTGAGAATTGAAGTTCACAATTGCTACTCAAACTCATTTAGGTTATCAACCCCTCTTTGAATACTTCTTTACTCCTACCTAATCCCTCATACTAGATTTTAGGTTTTTAATAGACATGCATGTGTATTTAAACTTCCATTTTCAAGGATCAGTTCATGAGAATTCCCCCTTTTATTTAAATTTTAAAATCAATGAAAAAGGGTTGGGGATTCTACCTGCAAGAGTGGAGATGAAGACAAATAGTTGGAATTTTCCGGGCTTGGATGACTTTGGAAAATCAGCTGAAGAGGATGAGACTTTCTCTCTCAAGAACCCTCTCTTCGTTCTCTCTAGTTTTATCCAGAAAATATGTAAAAATGAAGTGTTGGGGCGTTTTATTGAAGAAGAGATCGGGTTGAAAAATTAGAAAATCTGGAGCCGAGTTGGGTCTGTGGTCGCCCTCTGCGATCGCAGAGTGGAAATGCGGTCCGCATAACGGACCGCAGAAGTGCTCCTACAATATGACTTCTCTGCCTAGGTTTGCGATAGAAATGCGGTCCGCATATTTGTTCTGCGGTCGCATAATGCGCCGCAGAATTGACCTTCACAATTCCTTGAGGAACTTATGCGATGATTATGCGGTCCGTATATAGATTATGCGATCGCATAATGGACCGCATTTTCAACATCAATTTTGACAACCCTTCTGCTTCACTCTGCGGCAGAAATGCGTCCCCATAGCTGATATGCGACCACATTCTGGACCGCAAAATGATAATTTTCTGGAAAAATTGATTCTTTTGATTTTTAAGTGCAAAATTAGTAAAATTCTACGCATTCCTAACACATATTCGGACCTTGGCACTACGAGCTACTAGGTTTTAAGCACAAAATTTTTTTACGGGGCCTTACATCCTCCCCCACTTAAAATCATTCGTCCTCGAATGAGGATTTTTGAAAATCAGTTGGTTTGAAAAACATGATATTCAGACTCTCAAAATTTTCACTAACTCCCATATTTTTAGAAAAATTTCGCTAGAGTTTCCTTTGTATTATGGACATATCTACCTGTCAGAGAGCCCCCGAAACATATTTTCAAACACCATTACCCAATTCCTATCATCCCTACAACGGCGTACAATTCATTACCTCAACAGTTGCACATATTCAATCACTTGACGAACTTTTGCACATAGTTTGTTTACTACAATGAGTCCCATATA
>MU774266.1:9918-49654 GCA_026770625.1 Nicotiana glauca
CCCGCCTCGCTACAATCCCCCCAAATCCGGTTCTTAATGAGATTCTTTCCCCATTCACTTACCATTTCGATGAATTTTCTTTATTTGGTATTACTTTACGGAGTAACTTAGGTACTTGCTTAAACATGGGTATTCTCTAAATCTGTCCTAATCAATTCTCACTTCTTGAATCTAGACGACTGAGTCCAAAAGTGCTATTTTGGAATGTGTAAGCCCGATTTGTTCGTATCTTGCTCAACCCTAAAGATTAGGGTACTTGAAAAAAAGCCTATTGCAACAGTTTTTTCGTAACAATTACAGAACTGTTGCAATAGAACAGATATAACAACGGTTATAACCGTTCCAGTAGAATGTGGATGATATTAGCACACTTTTGATATAAAACCATTACCATTGAAATTAAACCGTTGCCATAGCACTTTTTAACCAGACGGTTTAGAATGGATTTTTGGGAAAACTGGTAACGGAATGGTTTTTGTTCTCCACATCAGATTCGCTCCTAAATTTTGTCAAACCCACCAAACAAAAATAATTTTTGTTTTTTTAATTAATTAGAAAAATAAAAATATAAAACTCTCCAATTTAATTACTTCATATTATATTAGCAGCCGTCGATATCCCCAAAGTCCCAAACCCCTAAATCTCCTCTGACGCGTCTCCGCCCATCTCCGACCAAAATCTCCATCGTCTTTCAGCCATAAAACTTCCACCAAAGCACCATGAAAAAGACCACCTTCTTCCCCTGTTAAACCAGCATCGATTGCTCGAAGAAAATCCATATTTCAATCTCTCTGTTAGAGAAAACGAAATTGTGTAAAAACCTTTTTGGCGATAACTGACTGCTCGAAGGATAAATTTCTGAAATTTTTTGGCTTCTGAAACTCCAAGGAGACAAAGAAACTAACATCATTCCATGACTTAGGATTGAGCAGGTGAAATCACAGGCACTTTCTTTCTCTCAGGCTTTTTCACCTACCTTTAATGTGCTCTCTTTAATTTTTGTCAAATAAGGGTACAAATAGGTATTTTCTAAATCTCAAAGCCTAAGTTTTGCAATATTCAGTAAATCTCCTCCATTTTACTAATTTAGTTGCTTCTTTATTTTACTATTTCTTCCTAGTATTATTCCCTATTTGTTCTCCCCCTTTTTGGATTTATGGTCCTCTTTTTAATTTCATCGATCTGTATTGATTTCATGTGTAGATTTCATGGGGTTTATTGTTTTGTTTAAGGAATACATGTAAATTTATTTAATTTTTGTGATTTTGGGTTTGGGGCATCTTTATTAGTTTTCTTTTGCGGCCCATTCTTTGATTATTTTTTCTTTTTCTGGTGACAAAATGCTTCAAGTTTGAAGCTCAAAGTGGTTGTTGTTCTGTAGCACGATATGTACATGAGATACAGAAAAATATATTTATCTTGCAAGTGTCAATGATGCATGTAACAACTTGTGAAAAATGGAGCATGTACTTGTGAATCTTAGCTTTAAAAACCTTGAAATATATTTTTTTATTTGTCCAGCAGTGTCTAGCCTTTGCTGCTGCATTTATTTCAAAATTTCTCTGATTTCCAATTTGTATGTGGATTTTGAGTTTCGCATAGTACTTTTATTGCGATGAGTTTCGCACAGAACAAAACCAATCCGTCGTTCATATATTAATAGCAACAAAGAAGGCCAACTTATTCCAGATATCAATATTGCTTATTTAAAATAAAAAAAGTATTGATTGTTGCTTATGAATTCCCTGATGGAAATCTGAATGAAAAGGTAGAAAAGCCCCTGATTCTTCTTGTCCACTTATCTTAAGCTCGAATGTGCTCGGGGGGACAGTATCGACGGATCATATCCCAAATGAATATGAAGCTAGCAATGCTAGTCCCTAAACCATCCCAACTCTGCAGCAATCCCGTTATGCTAATCATCGCTAACGGTTGATGTTTCCCTTTCTCTCCCAAGGCAATTGGTGATAACTTCTCTTAAACTTAGTTCACTTATATAACAGAAAATGAGATTCAGAGAGAAGCCTACTCTTTTACTTAATAGAAGCAAATTCTGCTTCTCTTCAAGGCAATTGGTTGGCAACTTCTATAATTCTGTTCACAATATATATAACATATTTTGAGTGCAAAGAAAGAAAAAGAGTAGGTAAATCATTTGAATAGATAGTGTATGACTTTAGAAAATAAAAGGCATGATGTTTTATTTGTCCTTTACCCCTCATTGGTTTGAGAGTACGTGGATTAACCTCTACATGTTTCTACATATGGTTCATATAGTAGTTGTTCTAATTTTCTATCGTTTCTGCATTGCTTCAGAAATTGAGAAGTGAGAAACATCCATATTAGTTTATGCAGGAATGTTTGAACTAAGCAAATTACCATTGAGCAGTAGTTCTGTTTCCAATTTTCATGACTGACAATGGGAGTTCTTCATTGTTATGTGCAAATTAAGAGTTTTGTCACAGAGTTGTATTTACAAATGATGTTTTGAGCAGGTTAAAAATTTTGGGATAGTCATATTTACAAAGGAAACTCTGCCGAAAAATTTAAGAATTTAGGGATTTTGAAAATTTTCAAGTTATCAAATTGGTCATTTAATTACTTTGTGATTCAATTATCCTAATAATTTTGTTTAATTATTTCTCATTGTGTTTTGTAGGTGCAGTGATTGCGGATGAAAGCAGTGACGACGACCTTACTTGAGTGTTGGTGATCGTTGTTAGACTTTCTATTATTATGTTTAAGGATATTGTAGTTTAGAACTTTTTCTATGCAAACTAATCTATTTTGACTTTTGAATTGTTTGACCAAACAATGTATTCATATTTTCTTTTTGTACATGGATAATGCTAGTTGGATATGGTGTAAACAATTTCATAGCATAGGAAACCATTTCTCATTTTGCTTCCATAAATATTAGAAATTACAATTTGTTGCAATAGAGATTATAATCGTTCCAATAGACCTAGCAAATAATAAGAGCAACCCATAATAATTGTTCCAGTATGTTATAATATCCGTTGCAGTAGGGATACCGCTAATTGCTTCAATAAATCACGACAACCGTTGCAATAATCATGACACCCTTAAAAAAATCAGCCGTATTATTTTACTAGGACAGTTTATAACCGTCCCAAATGAAAGGAAAATCGTTCTTGTAGATAGAATAGTGGTAGCAATCCAAACCGTTCCAATACCCTATCTATGGAGATGGTCTGTAAACCGTTGCAAATAACCGTTCCAATAGACCTATTGTAACACTGAACCCCGGAACGCGTCCAAATCCGTCCCATTAGCCCTATAGGGACGGTTAGCCTATTTATTGTAACGCTTTTCGAAGGGTTGCCGCATCTCCAATTTCTAGTAGTGACTTGAATTTTTAAAGATGAATATTTTAGTTGTTCAGTTTAGCATTGTCATTATAATTTGTTTTCTGTTGGATTAATTGTTGCCTCAACTTAGAGAGTATGTAGTTAAGAGCCTTTTCTGCTTAACCAAGAGGACCACCGTTGCTGCCACTATTCTTGCTATATGGAATAACATGGATGTAGTTGATTAAAAGCTTGTAAGATTCATTTTGCTAAATTCAAGCAGTATTAGTATTCTACGGCTCTACCAAAGAATGAGCTGTAGCTAATAGATTGATGTGGCAGAAAACATTAAATGCCTTAGAAGGTTTTTGGTTAAATTGGTGGTATATACATTATATGGCATGAGGAATACATGGATTGCTCAACAAATAAAAGATTTTTCTATCTATTACCTGATAACCCCATGAGTAATTGGTGATATTTTTGGCCTCCAGTGCTCTGAAATGCTATCCCATCAGACACTTCTAAGTTCTAATGTTGAGAAGAAAAGAGGGCTCGTACATGCAATATTTCAATTCATAATGTACTCTCTACCTTATGTGTAAGACTTCTCCATTCACAAAAGCATGTAAAACATGGCCTAGGGAATTCACACTTAGTGTAACTGACTGCTGGTGGGGTGAATCCTGCTGGATACTATGGATTTCACAGATATTAGTAAAAGGCAATAGTTCCTAGAATGCAGTTATTATTTTGTTTACATCATATTGTGCCAGTAAATTTAGCTGAAAGATGCCTTTCAGTCCTGGTCTAGTTTATCTAATGTTATTACTCTATTCTTCTGACTCGAGTGGTATATTAACGATCTTCTGAACCTTGCATGTCTAACAGGTTTGGCGAAGAAGTTTGGAATTTGAAATCGACTTTTTGATTTGGCAGCTTTCAGGAATTTCTATTAGGTTGGTTGCATCTTAATTCTATATCAGGAATTATATAATTCCAACTCCAGCATCTAAATAGATGTCAACTCCAACTGTTCAAGCATGATGTAGAAGCATGTTCCATTCTCTCTTTAGTAACTTATTTCTTATTTAATTTTCTGATTTTGACAGGAATTTGAATAGTCATGAGCCAGGAAGGGCACTCAAGTTAAAACAAAAAGGCTAAAAATTTCATTGCGGCCAGATCACTTGTATCTTTGCTGAACCAAAAGGTTTCATTGTTGAAAACAAAAAGAATTGTTCAAGCTACAACGACAAATGACAAGCATCAGCTGAATTCAATTGAAAAACAACTTCCGCAATTAGGAGCTCAAGTGCAAGAACAATTGTTGCAACTGCCTCTGCCTTCTGCTTCTCCTCCAACACAAATTATACATGAGCAAGTGCAGCAAAAGTCACTGAACTCTATCTCTCTTGCATCACAAGCATTACGTGAACAATTGCAGCAAAAGTCATTGGATTCCACTACCCTGTACTTCACAAACGGTACATGAATAATTTGAGGATTCTTCCAATAAAGAAACAAACGAACAATCTGAGGAACAAGGCAAGAACATATAAATTTTATTTTGTTAAATTAACAAATAATATTAATTTTTGGTGATTATTCTTACTTAATATTAATGCAGGTCCTTCTGCTAAAAAAAAGAAAAAGAGGAAAAACTTTGATGCCAAGTGTTCATGGTAGGAAAGAGCGCAAGCTAATTGTGGTAAACGAGAACAATCAACCCATAGGTCCTACTCATGATGTTGTAGCAGAGTTGGGTAGCTTCCTCGGCACATTGGTAAGGAATGCTGCCTTTTGTCCTCTTAATGTGTTTAATTGGAGGAAACCTCAAACAAAATAAGATATGTGAAAATATATCAAGGTTTGAAATTCGCAATATTCTGTGTAGATATTTCATATTTTACACTAACCTAACTGTACCTAATTTGCAGGGAAATATGACATTCCTGATGCTTCAAAAAAGTGAGTTTTTTGAATCAATTCAAAATGCTTGGAGAAAGTATAAGAATCAATTATTTAACGACCATTATAAACCCTATGAGAATGACGAGCTACGAATGGAGAAAAGGCCAGTTGATGTTCCTGAATCTCAATTTAGGGATCTTCTTAATTATTCGAACTCTGATGCCTATAAGGTAAAACTAAGTACTGTCCCATGATTTGCTGAGAATGTCTGGTTTATGTTTAATTAGAAATTACTTAACTCTGTATTCATTGGCTGGTTTGCAGAAAATGTCCCAAACTAATACCGAGAATCGTAAAAAGTTGAAATATCCACACACTGCTGGCAAAAGAAGTTTTGTTCGAATATGCGAGGTTTGATATTTTCTCTTTAATTCGAAACTAAATTGGTTCGAGTTTTGATTTTTAATATTATTCTATCATTATTCACCTATTATGTGTGAATCTGCCTATATTTTGTCGATTTCTTTTACTTACCCAAATTAGGGTTTCACATTTTCTTTAATTGAACCAAATTTGGTTCGATTCTGAGTTTCTTTTTGCATAATCTCTTATGTATGTTCATTTTATGCTAATATGTGATTCTTTGCCTTATTTTCTTTCCGCTTTTGTTATTTACCCAAATTAGAGTTTTAGAACCTTTTTACTCGAACCAAATCTGGTTCGATTCTGTGTTTCCCTTGAATAGTTTCATGTCCATGTTCATCTTTACGCATTGTGTGATTATTGTGTCCTTATTTATCTGCCGATTTTGTGTGATTTACCTAAAACTAGGGTTTCGAATTTACCTTTCCTCACTGATTTGGATACTTGTATTAATTATTTTTCATGTTATGTGTTTAGTTTTTTGCACTATTTAAACCCCTCTCCACCCCTCTTTAAAAAAAGGGATAGATGTTCTGAGTTCAAAAATCTCTCACTAATATAACAAAAGTTGTATGCTCCTACTCTCTTGAATAATCTTGTTCTGTATTTTGATTCTTGGTCGACTAAAAGCCAAGTCCAGAAATCTCCCAATTCTTGCTTCTGTTTGGTGTTATTCACTACTATTGGACCATTTCTTCCCTGTTTCATCTCAACTGGTGAGTTATTAGACTCTTTGTCGTTTCATTCTGATTTCTATTAATGTGTTTCTTTAATTAATCTATGTTGTCCTAATCTTATGACGTTGTGGTTTGAGACATACTTAAGTTTATGTTGATTTTATTAATCAAATTATGCTTAGAACTCTATGTTATTGATGACTATCTTTTACATTAAAGTTTGTTATAAACCTATTTGTGCACATGCTCTCATACTTATTCCTGTGAACTAGTTAACTATGTATAAATGCATTGACAGATTTATAAGTCTATTTGTTGAACCTGTTATGATGTGACCTGTTTGATCTTGTTTTCATCCTATTTTGACACCTCTAATAACTGTCTTAACTAGCTTTTAGCATGTCCTAATCTATTTCTAATTAATGTAATTCCTTCCTATGACACTAGTGTTGATTGAGCATGTCTATTATTTGTTTGCATATGTGACTTTGTCCTTAAGTGGGTTCCCTAATTGATTATGCTCCCTCATATTCTTTTACTAGCTAGTCCCTTCTGAATCGTCATTCTTAGCCGGCTGAAAGCCAAGGATATTTAGGTTCTGTCCTTTGATCTCCCTAGTGTGAGCACTACTCAGGGTCCATATGAGACCCTTGTGAACTCTGGCACACTAGGACTTGGTCCCTAGTTCTTCCTTGAATTTTTTTCTGATCAATCTCTCTAGTGTGAGCACTGCCCTGAGTTCTTCAAGCCCTTGGAAATTCTGACACACTAGGGATGTGGTTTCTATATGCTCAGCCTTGATATATGGGTAAATCACTCCACAACTGGATATGTTTTATAAACATGTATTTTGGAGCTATTGTGAGTTAAAGGCATATCATGTCCAGGTGTATTGAGCCTGATGTAGGTTCCCTTTAGTTTACTCACTTTGTAATACATTACATTAATTTCCGGTCTGTAATAATTATTTGTAATAACAATTCTGAGGTGTTAGTGAAATTGGGATGGGGTTCTTACTTTACATTCTTGCAATAAAAGCTGGGTAGAAATCCTGCCTGTAGGTCTAACAGTGTGTTATTATATGTGATGTGTTAGAAATCATGCATATAGGTACCTTATTATGTTTAATCATCCTATACGGGTAGCCATGCCTATAGACTTAAATGCTTAGTTTTGTTATATTTTGCTTGCTTGCTAGAAGCCATTCCTATAGGAAATGGTGTGATCCAATATGTGTGCAAAATGCTTGTTTGCATACTGTTCTGTTCAAGTTGTAGAAATTATGCCTATAGGAACTAAACTGGATCATGCCTATAGGATCATGCCTATAGATCATGCCTACATGATCTAAAACAGGATCAAATTGTAGAGATCATGCCTATAGGATCTAAAGCCGGACCAAATTGTAGAATGCAAGTTTACAAGACTGAATTTGTTTAATTATCAATTCTGCCCGAGTTTCCAAATGCTCTGTTGTTACCCTCACTAGACAACATGTCAGATTAAAACAAATAATTCTGGATTTGTTTCTGTGACTTGCCACTATCTACTATCGCATAAAACACCTACATACCATGCTAATAGGCTTAATTGTACTATGCTAAAATCAGTAGGCAAACCTATGTATGTTCTACTTATCGCATTAAGAAACTGATTTTGTACATGACTGTTTGTTCGTTCATTTAATATCACATAGATATAATGCCTATATGATTCTGTAATTAATAAAATCTTTCAATGTTCACCAATTTGGCGTGCATTTGATGTTTAAATGCGGAGGCTAACTTGAGTCTATACTCGTTTTTATTTGAAAGTCCTAACGGTTTTGTCTGTCGCTTAGTATTTTTCCCTTTTGAGCAACCTAAGTAGAGGTCTAGAACCATTCTGAAATAGAGGTTCAAATTGCCTCTTGGACCATAGGCATGGGACGGGTAGTGCACGCATAAGGCACAGTTTAGAATCAACTAGTGCGCTTTAGGTAAAAACTTCAAGATAGTAATAGAGTAGCAGGAGATAACAGTCTGTGCCCACTGAATAATACGAGTAACACCCATGTCGAGGGAGTTACGAAGTATTATTTATGTTGTATGGGGTGATAGCTTAGGCTAAAAACTTAGGACCCCCCATATTGTCTTTAAATCAATTATTTGTGTTTATTTAGCGACTTTTGATAATAATTGCCCAAACTTCTTATTTTTCTATATGTTTATTTGAATAATTCATATGATTCGAGTTCAAACAAAATCCTCCATTGTGGACCTCAAGGAGTGCCTAAAACCTTCTCCTTGATGTAATTTGAGCCCTTACCCGATCTTTGGTGACGCAACTAGTAAACCCGAGTCATTTGCAAATAAGTGCCCTAACACACCTTAATCCGTTAGGTGTTGACTCTATTTTAATAACCCTTCCTTTAAAAGAGTTGTCACATGTAGAAACCCGATTTCTCAAGAATAAGAGGCGCGACATATAGCACACGAAAATCTGGGAATCAGGCGAAATTATAGTTTTATGGCTCTAAAATGCCAAAAAAAGAAGGAACGGTCATAGCGAGGTGGTTACTAATTTTCTTTGTGCCATATTTTGTGGTCCTGCAAAATTTTAGGTGGTTCAGGTCCGTGGTCCAGACTCATGCAGAAGGCGTAGTCTCTGACACACAAAAATCTGGGAATCGGGAAGGATTCAGTTTTATGACCCTGAAATATCAAAAATGAGTAAGGCTCATGGTGAGGTTGTGGCTATTATTACTTTGGTCATTTTTTATGGTCCGAAAAAATTTTAGGCGGTCCGGGCATGGTGGCCTGGGCCCATGCAAAATGCATGGGCTATAACAAATGAAAATCTTGAAATCGGGCAGAATTCATATTTTATGGTCCAAAAATGCCAAAAAAGAGTGAAGGTCGTCGAGAAGTGCTGAATATTGTTCCTTTGGTCACTTTTGATGATCTACCAAAATTTTAGGCGGTGTTGGTTCAGTGGCCCAAGCCCATGCAGAAAACGGAGCTATTTTACACGAAACTCTGGGAATCTAGCGAAATTCCTGTTTATGGCTCTAAAAAGACAAAAAAAGAAGGAACAATCATGGTGACGCCGTTAATATTGTTCCTTAGGTCATTGTTGACGGCCCGAGTCTAGTGTTACGGGCCCATGCTGAAGGTGTGATCTATAGTATACGAAAATCTGAGAATCATGCGAAATTCCAGTTTTATGGCTCTAAAACACCAAATAATAAGTAACTATTATGGCGAGGCAATGAATATTATTCCTTAGGTCCTTTTTGATAGTACATCAAAATTTTAGGCAGTCCGGGTTTGGTGGCCCCGGCCCATGTAAAAGGCATGTGCTATAAGACATGAAAATTTGGGAATCAGGTAGGATGCCAGTTTGATGGCCCTAAAATACCAAAAGTGAGGAATGGTTATAATGAGACAATAACTATTGTTCCTAAGGTCTTTTCAGATTGTCCGACAAAATTTAGGCCATCCGGATCTAGTGGACCGGGCCCATATAGAAGGCGTGGGATATAGCATACGGAAACCTTAAAATCAGGTAGAACTCCAGTTGTATGGCCCTATCAAAAAGCGAGGATTAGTCATAGAGAGGCAGTGAGTATTGTTTATTATGTCATTTTTAATAGTTCGGCAAAATTTTAGGCTGTCTAGATCCAGTAGTCGGGGCTCATGTAGAAGGCATGGGCTATAGTACAAGAAAATATGGGAATCAGGCGGAATTCCAGTTTTATAATCCTAAAATGTCAATAACTTGTAAAGGTCATGGAGAGGCGATGACTATTGTTCCTTAGGTATTTTTTGATGATCCGAAATTTTTTTAGGCGGTCCTGGTCTTGTGGCCTGACACATGCATAAGGTGTGGGCTATAGTACACGAAAATTAGGAAATCGGGCAGAATTTAAATTTTATGGCCCAAAAATGCCGAAAAGGAGGAACGGTCATGGAAATACGGTGACTATTGTTTCGTAGGTTGTATTTGATGATCTGGCAAAATTTTAGGTAGTCCTGATCCAATGGCTCGGGCCCATGCAGAAGGCGTGGGCCGAATTCCAGTTTTATGGCCCTAAAATGCCAAAAATGAGTAATGGTCATGGCGAGGTGGTGAATATTGTTCCTTAGTTCCGTTTTGATGGTTTGGATAATTTTTAGGCAGTCCGGATCCGGTGGCTCGGTTCCATGCAAAAGGCGTGGGCTATAGCACACAAAATCTAAAAATCCGGCTGAATTACAGTTTTATAACCCTAAAACGCCATAAATAAGGAACGGGCATGGAAAGACAGTGACTATTGTTACTTAGGTTATTTTTTTATGGTCCGAAAAAATTTAGGCGGTCCGGATCCAGTGGCCCTTGTCCATGCAGAAGCAGTGAGCTATAACACATGAAAATCTTGCAATCGGGCGGAATTCTAATTTTATGGCCATAAGTTATCAAAAAATGAGGAATGGTCATGGCGAGACAGTGTCTATTATTTCTTATGGTACGAAAACTCAGTGGCCCGATCCCATGCAGAAGGCGTGGGCTATAACATATGAAAATATTAGAATAGGGTGAAATTTCACTTTTATCATCCTAAAACGCTAAAAAACGAGTAGCGATCATGGCTAGGTGGTAACTATTGTTCCTTAGGCCTTTTTTATGGTCCGAAAAAATTGTAGGCAGTCCGATGGCCCGAGAATATGCAAAATGCGTGGGCTATAGCACATGAAAATATGAGAATCGGGCGAAATTCTAGTTTTATGATCCTACAATGCCAAAAAATGAGTAACGATCGTGGCGAGGTGGTGACTATTATTCCTTAAGTTTTTTTTATGGCCCAACAATATTTTTGGCGGTCCAGGTCGTGTGGCTCGAGCCCATGTAGAAGGCGTGGGCTATAGCACATTAAAATATGGTAATCGAGTAGAATTATAATTTAATGGCCCAAAAAATATCAAAAAACGAGGAACGGTCATGGCGAGGCAGTGACTATTGTTCCTAAGGTAAATTTTGATGGTTTGATAAAATTTTAGGCTGTCCAGATTCGATGGCCCGAACCCATATAGAAGGTGTGAGATATAGCACATAACAATTTTAGAATCGAGCATAATTCAAATTTTATGGCCTTAAAATGCCAAAAAATGAGGAACATTCATAGCGAGGCGGTGAATATTGTTTCTTAGGTCACTTTTGATGGTCCAACAACATTTTAGGCTATCATGGTCTGGTGGCCCGGGCCCATGTATAAGGCGTGGGCTATAGCACACGAAAATTTAGGAATCGGGCGGAATTCCAAATGGAATTTTTTCCTAGTTATACTATAATAAATACTATATTACCAATTTTCTCTAGGTTTAGTAGTTTTCCCCAAATACCGTACTTTGTTTAACCATTTTTATACAATTAGTATATTAACTTTCCAAGCCCGTACGCTTTTAATACTACCGTAACAAACGCGTTCAGTTACGAGCGAGGTATTTGGGATTCATCTACCTCTAAATCCCTCAATCTCCGCCCATAATCTCCATCTCTTCTTTTTTC
Organism: Nicotiana glauca; assembly: GCA_026770625.1. Taxonomy (NCBI): domain Eukaryota; kingdom Viridiplantae; phylum Streptophyta; class Magnoliopsida; order Solanales; family Solanaceae; genus Nicotiana; species Nicotiana glauca. The sequence continues at coordinate 21,770 of MU774266.1, forward strand.
TAACATAAACGGAGCTGGTAAAATATGAATAGAATAGATTAATTCAGTGTTCTGCTGCATCTGATGAACAAAATTAGTCTGGAGAAGAAAAATCTCTGTCACTGTGATACAATTTTGAAGTTTGACGTCGAGTCTAATTCAAAGCCTGGTAGAGATTAAAATGACAACTATGGCAATCATGCTTCAACACTCAGGCCGATGGGATGTTACTGGTCGATATGTAGATTTCAATGTCGACGGAGTTGTAATCAACATAGAGTCAAGCTACGACGAGTTAATTTCAGTCATTGCTCGGCAATTATCTATAGATGCCTCTGTTAAAATAATGGAGATCAAATATATAGTCAATGACAGGTGCCCTCCCATGAAAATTCACAATGATATGGGGCTATGAGTGTATATAGAGACAAAAAGGAACTACAAGGAGTTCGAAATGTATCCATTATGTATAACACTGAAGGAATTCGCGCTGGACTGGAATACGACAGATGATAATATGATTGCAGAGTCCTTTGGGAATGCACATAATAGCCTGATACAATTACCATACAATGGTGATACATTCTGTGGTGTTTCTGAGAAATTGAATTTGCTTGATGTGCATCCATACGATGACAATGGTGGTTGTGAGAGTTTAATAATAGCAGACACATTACCTAAAAGTATTGAGGTCGGTCAGATTTACCTAGACAAATATACGACTGTCAGTGCGATGAAGCGTTATGCAATTATGAACAAATTCCAATTCAGGGTGAAAAGGTCATGTGAAAACATGTAATTACTTTTGATAAATATACAAATATAATATTAACATTCAAAGAAATGTATGTAATCTTGGTTATTGTATTTAATTTTTGTATGGGAAGCCGGTTAATTTCGCTTGATGTTTTAAGTAATTGGGTTTGTGTCAATTATTCAATGCGATAAAAGGCTTTACTTTTGTATTACAACTGTATAACTTTTGTCAATTAATTGTGTTTTCTTAATTTTGACTTCCCAGCTACTGCCTTGAGTGCCTTAGCAAGCATTGTGCATAGAAATTTTGGTCAACAAGCCTTAACAAATCAACCATGTTCAAGGTAAGGGAATTCAACAGTGTACACACATGCTCGTTGATGGATAATACTTATACACGTCGGCAAGCAACTGCCAAGGTCGTTGGGAGTATTATCATGACCAAATATGCAGATCCTAAAACTATATACACACCGAAGGACATACAATTCGACATGCTGAAGGAATACGGTGTTGACTTAACATACATGCAGGCATGGAGAGCACAACAAAATGCTTTTCAAATAATGAGAGGTGATCCAAGTGAATCCTACAACCGACTACCTAGCTATTTATATATGTTGGAGAAGACTTACCCTGGATCAGTTGTGAGGCTAGAAAAAACAGATGAGGGGTGCTTTTTGTATGCATTTGTATCTTTATACACATCAATAAGGGGTTGGGAGTATCGTAGGCCAATTGTAGTTGTGGATGGTAGCTTCCTCAAATCAGCATACAGGGGGACCATACTAACTGCAAGCACATTGGATGCAGCAGGTAATTTGTGTACATTTTTTTTATTGAAGTGTATTTCTACTATATGAACATACTGTGATATCATAATTCTTTTTAGTTTTCTTTATTGTGATATGTAGTTATTAGTATTATATTGTATGTTTTGTGTAAATTATGTGTTATTCTAGTACTTTCTGTGTATATCATATAGTGAAATGAATTTTGTATATGGACAGGAAGTATATTACCACTTGCATACGCAATTGTTGATGGGGATAATGATGCCTCATGGAGGTGGTTCTTCGAGAGGTTCAGAGAGGCTTTTGGTGAAAGACCACAAATGTGTGTCGTGTCTGACAGGCATGAGGGTATCATTAAGGCTACGTCCATTGTGTATGACAACGTCTCGCATTTTGCGTGTATATGGCATATATGGAACAACGTAAAGACAAAATTCAAAAAGGCTCACGAACAACTGAGTTCGTTGTACTTTGTGTTGGCAAGAGCATACACTATAGACGAGTTTAATGAACTAATGTCAAAAGTTGACGAGATAGACCCACGAGTAAGAAGTTACTTGTATGAAATTGGCTACCAAAAGTGGTCTCGTGTGTATGCAACGGTGAATAGAACTTGGACGATGACATCAAATATTGCATAATCGGTGAATGCAGCTAATAAAGACGCAAGAGAATTGCCAGTAACTGCTTTGTTAGAATTCATGAGGGCACTTATTGAAAGGTGGAATAGCACCAACATGGAGAATGTTACGGGGTCCTTCACATTTCTCGGGAAAAAATACAACAAGATGCTGGAGGATAACGAAGCTTTATCACAGAGCATGCGAGTAAGTATCGGCTTAACTATATGTATTTACATTGTATGGGTAATATAGTTTACTCTATTTTTTTTCTTGTTGTTTTGAAAATTAGGTAAATTGTTATTTCAATCTAGCAACAATATCCTAGCACCTATATTGAAAGCAGGCAGTATTAATTGTATTTTTTGTTTTAAAAAATTTGTATGTATGTTAAATGTATGTTTTTTGTATACCTAGGTGTACTGAGTTGAACATATTCATTAAACGTGTACTTTTGTTAATCTTCATAGGTGCGGAGTTCAACAGAGTATGTGCATACAGTCACTGATGGTTGTAAGAGATTCATAGTTTGCCTACGGAAAAGAAATTGCACCTGTGGACGTTTTCAATTGGATGAACTGCCATGTGGACATGCATTGGTTGTTTTACGATCGAGAAACCTAAAAAGTAACGAGTATTGCTCAGCCTACTACACAAGGGCAAACCTTCTTAAGATATATGAAATTCTGGTGGACCCTCTACCAGATGAAAGCAAATGGGATATTCGTTTTAACATTGCGGAAGAGGAGGTATTACCTCCTAGTGGGAAAAGGGCTCTGGGAAGGCCTCATAAAACAAGATACAAAACTTTTAACGAAGTGAGAGCTAAAAAGTATAAGGTTTCGTGCAGCAATTGTGGGGTGTTAGGCCACAATAAGAAGACATGTCGCAATGTTCCTAAGAGAAAATAGAATAGTTAATTCTTCAAATAAAGTACTTTTTATGTGATGCTGTTTAGTGTAATTATTCTGTATGGGCACTATATCAAACAGATTTTTACAAGTATCTCCCAAGAAAATTAAAGAAAAATGGGAAAGAATAATAACAACTCAGTCAAAATGATTCATGTGCATTCTGCATTCATCATAGAAAACCTATATTAACTGGATAGCTCAACTATATCAACCACTGTGTATTAAATGTATTAAAACAGTAACATCGGTAATTAAGATTAAATCGATAAAAATATAACATTTTGCATATATAAATTATATCATATATGTATAGATATTGTAGCAAAAAAATACAAAAGGTGTATATGAATTGTATGGTAACTGTATGGGAACCTGTATGGGCACTATATCAAACAGATTTTTACAAGTATCTCCCAAGAAAATTAAAGAAAAATGGGAAAGAATAATAACAATTCAGTCAAAATGATTATGTGCATTCTGCATTCATCATAGAAAACTTATATTAACTGGATAGCTCTACTATAGCAACCAATGTATATTAAATGTATTAAAAAAATACCATGGGTATTTATGATTAAAACGCTTCATCTGTATCGTAAGGATTATTATAAATACATCAAGTACGTAGCATCCAAACTATGACATATAGCTAAGTTCCCAAAATACATCTTGTCTAAAATTCTTATAACCTATTTGTTGCGAACTCTGAATCTTTGTTTCTTTGGTGGAGCACCTCTCCTCCTTGCAATCCTCCCTGTGACTTCACTATCACTAATAGCCCCTAAATCTCGTTTTCTTCTTGCGTAATCCCAAAGGAGAGCTCCAAAGCGTCTACGATGCTCATCTACATTAAAGTTGACATTTGGAATTGAAAACTCCCCGATACTGATGTACTCTGCAAATACTGCAACATAAAAACCACAGTCCCTGCAAGCATTAAAGTATCAGATAAACACATGCTAAAATGTACACAATTGTATGGCACAGAATACCATTAGTATTAAAAGTAATGGTTTAAATATACATACAATGAGCCAAACTTCTATTGTGCAACCTCGGTAACTAATCACTGAACTTCCAAAGGTTCTGAAACACTTTTTCCAATATAGGCTGGAGTGGTGTTGAAATTTATGTCATTCCGCTTCCCGTAGAAGTCTAAGAACTGGAGGAAAAGAGGTATAACAACTAAAAACTTGTTAACAAGCTGATGAACTATATTATTATTCTCAGCTGCAATAAATGAGTCATACACCATTAGGGTGTGACGACCCAACCCGTCGTCTCATGTGTATCCATCCCGTTTTTCCCGTTTATTACTTCTTCATGATTTATTATGTGTGTTGGATGAGTTTGAGTTGATTCGGATTGCGTTTGATAGGAAATTGGACAATTAGTCTCTTTAAGGGAAAGTTGGCTTGGAAAAGTCAATCGGAAGTTGACTTGTGAGTTAGAGGGCTCTGATGTGATTTCCGACGATTCGATTAGCTTCGGGCGATAATTTGAGGCTTAGAAGCGCAATCAGAAGTAAATTTGGAGGTTCGGTGTAGAATTAGGCTTGAATTGGCGAAGTTAGCATTTTGGCGATATCCGGTTGATAGGTGAGATTTTGATCCGAGGGTCAGAATGGAATTTCGAGAGTTGCAGTAGCTTCGTTAGGTGATTTGTGATGTGTGTGCAAAATTTCAGTTGAATCGGAGGTGTTTAGGTCGGGTTTTTGATCCAATATGAGTTTGGAAGTTTTGGTTGAACTTAAGCTTGAATCCGTTGAGAATTGATGATTCTTATGTTGTTAGATGTGTTTTTATGATTGGAACAGGTTCGTATGATGTTTTAGGATGGGTTGGCACTTTTGGTTGAGGTCCCGGGGGCCTCGGGGTGTTTTCGGGTGGTCAATCGGACCAATCTTGGCCTTTGGGAGTTGCAGAAAAATAGCTGAAGTGTTGCAGAGATTTTGCTCTATGCGATCGCATAGGAGGCATTGCGATCGCATAGGAGGTCTTGGAAGGGGTTCAGATTTGTTCAATGCGATCCCGTAAGAGGCTTTGCAATCACATAGGTTTGGAAAATTGGTCAGTGCGTTCGCGTTCGCGGTGTTGCGATCGCGTAGTGTAATGGGACCTGGGGTCCCTGGTAGCATTCTGTTCTATGCGAACGCGGGGCTTGGAGTGCGATCGCATAGGTGTGGGCGGCTGGGCTCTGCAATCGCAGAGGCAGTTGTACGATCGCATTGAGAATTTTTGGGAGGTCTGGAAATTGTGCTATGCGATCGCAATAGCAAAGCTGCGATCGCATAGGGTTAATTAATGCCTGGGCAGAATGTTTTAAGGACATTTCATCCGCAATTTGGGTCTAATTTCCACCATTGTTGCGCGACCTTGGGAGCTTTTGACGAGCAATTTAGAGGGTTTTGACTAGGAATCGATTGGAGGTAAGTCCTATGGCCTAGAAACATCATCTAATTGCGATTTCAACACCTAAATTCATGGAATTTGAGTAAAAAAGGAAGAACTAGGGCTTGGGTTTTTGAATTAGAAATTGGATTTTGAGAGAGCATTTGGACTCTGATTTTGATAAATTTTACATGTATAGACTTGTGGCGAGATAAGGAATATTTTGGTGTAAAAATTTCTGACTTTCGAGAAGTGGGCCCGTGGCTCGGGTTTTGCAAATTTCGTGGTTTTCGTTATTTTTTGAGTCTTTTTGATTGGGTTATATTCCCTTAGCCTATTGTAATGTATTCATTGTGGTTTTGGCCAGATTCGACGCACGAGGAGGCCGATTCGAGAGGCAAGGGCATTGCGAGCTAGTTTTCGGCCAGCTAGAGGTGAGTAATTGATGTAAATGCTGCTCTGAGGGTTTGAAACCCCGGACTTTCACAACGTAACGCTATATTGAGGTGTGACACGCATTCCACGATGAGTGCGGGGTCATGTATTGTTGGGGATTGAGACTTAGTCCATTCCGAGTGTTAATTTCTACTATATTGGTGATTGAGATGCATACTTTATCATTGTGAATTGGACTTATTGCCGTGTTTGGGGCCTTGTGCCGACCTGTAGAATCCTTAGGGGGTCCTTATGTGTTTTCCTCACTTGTGTGCATAACATAGATCCTCAGTCACATTTTCAAATGTTAAAAATAATATAATAACTGTGTTTTATACATGAACATTAAATGAAAAAGGATATGTGGGCTGAGATCCCTATATTATGTCACGCCCGATTGGCTGTGAACTTATTTGACTGAGATGGGTCAGGGACCCGATAGTGAGGATGTTTCGTTGATATGGATCGGGCTGCACGCCGCAGCGATGATATATATACATTGATATTGAGGCCGTGAGCCTGTTTGATGCCAATACCTGGCTAATATTGTGCTTGGGCTGTCGGAACCCCTCCGGAGTCTGTACACACCCCCAGTGAGCGCCATCGACGTTAAATAAGTGGAGCGGGCTGCACGCCGCAACGGCTACTAGAGTGTACCGTTATATGCGTTGCATTCTTTCATGCATTATTTCTTAACTGTATTACTTGTTGTATATTGTTTCCACTGTTTTTGGATATGAACTGCTAGATATAGAGTACTTTGTGCATTTTCTGCATTTTCTTACTTTCAGACTGTAGTTATGTTTATTACTCACTGGGTCGGAGTACTCACTTTACTCCCTGCACCTTGCGTGCAGATCCAGGGCAGTCTCAGGTTGAGTAGATCCAGTTGATCCAGAGATCTTATTTCGGGAGTATTTGAGGTAGCTGCAGGGCGTTCGCAACCGATGATTCTCCCTTCTATCCCTATCCTTTTATTTTTCGCATTCTCAGTTTTTAGACATACTTTGTAGTAGGATGTTACTCTGTATTTTAGAGGCTCATGTTCGTGACACCGGGTCTCTGTTGGGCTGTATTGGTATTTTGTTGGATTTTTCTACACTGTTATCGGTATTTTAGACCTTTGACTTAAATGGCTTTTATCTTCATCTGTTTAATAAATGGGGTTGTTTTTAGAAATGGTCGGGCTTGCCTAGTAGTGTACTGGGCGCCATCACGACCGGGTTGGGGTCGTGACAAGTTGGTATAAGAACCCAGGTTACTTGGTCTCGCGAGTCATGAGCCGATTTAGTAGAGTCTCGCGGATCGGTACGGAGTCGTCTGTACTTATCCTCGAGAGGCTGCAGAACCTTTAGGAAACTTCATATTGTTGGAATTCTTATCGTGCGACTTTGTTGATCCGAGAACTAAATTCTGTTATTCTATTCTCTCGCAGATGGAGAGAACCCGTGGTACCGGACGTGGCGGACGACCACCTGTACCACCTACTGAGACCACCTTATCGTGCGACTTTGTTTATCCGAGAACTAAATTCTGTTATTCTATTCTCTCACAGATGGCGAGAACTCGTGCTACCGGACGTGGCGGACGACCACCTGTACCACCTACTGAGACCACCAGAGGCCGTGGACGCGGTCAAGGTCGTGGTCGAGGCAGAGCCGAGGGGGCAGCACCTGTTGACCCACCAGTTGCCCCGGCTCAGGATCAGGCTCTAGCTGTGGAGGCTCCAGCAGCACCTGCTCAGGCACCAGCTGTGCCTATTGTTATTTCGGGTCTTCAGGAGGCCCTAGCACAGATCCTATCAGTTTTCGCTGGCCTGGCTCAGGCAGTTTCAGCTACCACTGCAGCAGCTACTTCACAGGCTGGGGGAGGTAATCAGACCCCCGCTGCTCGCACACCTGAGCCGGTAGTGCAGGGATTACAGACGCCAAAGGCACCACCAGTGCAGCAGGCTGCCCCAGTTCAGCCGGTTGCACCGGTTCAGGAGGTTATGGTTTCGGTTATGCCAGACGATGAGTAGCATCGTCTTGAGAGATTCAGCAGACTTGCACCTCCTACTTTTAGTGGCGCTCAGGGCGAGGATGCCCATAGTTTTCTTGACAAATATCGACGAATGCTGCGGACGGCATGGATCTTGGAGACTAGCGGGGTATCATTCACTACTTTCCAGTTCTTAGGAGCAGCCTTCACTTGGTAGGAGGCATATGAGCGGCGTAGGCCGGTAGGTGCAACGTCTTTGACATGGCAGGAGTTCACCACTCTTTTTCTGGAGAAGTGGGTGCCATAGTTGCAGAGGGAGGAGCGGCGCAGGCAGTTTGAGTATCTTCGTCAGGGAGATATGACCGTGTCTCAGTACGAGATGAGGTTTTCAGAGCTAGCTCGTTATGCTCCATGGATGGTCCCGACTGATCGGGAAAGGATTAGGAGGTTCGTGGATGGACTCATTTATCCCATCCGTATTCTGATGGCTCGAGAGAGGATTCTGAGCCATACTTTTGCGGATGCAGTCGATATTGCCCGGGATATTGAGACAGATCGTCGACAGGAGAGAGAGGAGCGGGAGGACAAGAGGCCTCGTGGATCAGGTAGTTTCAGTTGTGCTCCGTCTAGGAGCCAGCTTCAGCAGAGCAGAGGTCGTTCTTACAGGCCTCATCAGTCGGCTCGTCCCGAGTATCAAGGGGCATCTGCAGGTTGTGGTTATCAGGGATTTCAGCAGGGTCAGTCTTCTTTGGGTGCCCTTCTAGCACAGAGTTCATCACATGCCCCTTCAGCTCAGGGTTTTTCTGCGCAGGGCACATCGGCTGGTCATTCTGGTGCGAGAGGTTCCCATCAGTCCGCTTCTCCAGCATCTGGTATGTGCTTTGAGTGTGGCGAGTATGGCCATATGAGGAGGCAGTGTCCTCGACGTCGTGGTAGTCAGTCTCAGCAGAGGAATCAGCCCTCATCTTTTGCTCTGATTTCTTCAGCACCAGGCCAGTCATAGAGGGGAAGAGGCCAGGCAGCCAGGGGCCGCCCTAGGGGCGGAGACCGATCAGGCGGCAGCGGCCAGGCTAGATTTTATGTTATCCCAGGCAGGACAGATGCCCTTGCATCAGATGCTGTTATCACAGGTATTATTTCAGTCTGCCACAGAGATGCCTCTGTCTTATTTGATCTCGGTTCTACCTATTCTTATGTGTCATCATATTTGCTCATCATTTGGGTACGATCCGAGGGTGTCTTGCTTTACATTCGCACGTATCTACCCCGGTGGGTGACACTATTGTTGTGGACCATGTGTATCGGTCCTGTCTTATTACTATTGGGGGTCTGGAGACCCGAGTTGATTTATTTCTTTTGAGCATGGTATACTTTGATGTTATTCTGGGCATGGACTGGTTATCTCCGTGTCATGCTATTCTAGACTGTCATGCAAAGACAGTCACTTTGGCTATGCCGAGTGTCCCGAGGATTGAGTGGCGGGGTATGACTGACTATGTCCCTAGTAGGGTTATATCTTTCTTGAAAGCCCAGTGTATGGTTATGAAGGGTTGTTTATCATATTTGGCCTTCGTGCGTGATGTTGGAGCTGAGGCTCCCAGTATAGATTCGGCTCCCGTTGTGAGGGATTTCCCTGATGTTTTTCCTGCAGAGCTGCTGGGTATGCCCCCGGACAGGGACATTGATTTTGGTATTGACCTAGTGCCGGGCACCAAGCCCATTTCCATTATGCCTTATCGTATGACACCAGCGGAGTTAAAAGAATTGAAAGATCAGCTTCAGGAACTCCTAAAAAATGGGTTTATTCGGCCTAGTGTGTCAACGTGGGGTGCACCTGTGTTATTTGTGAAGAAGAAAGATGGCACAATGAGAATGTGTATTGACTAAGGCAGTTGAACAAAGTAACAGTGAAGAACAAGTATCCCCTGCCTTGCATCGATGATTTATTCGACCAACTTCAGGGAGCGAGGGTATTCTCGAAGATTGATCTTCGTTCAGGCTATCACCAGCTGAAGATTAGTGATTCTGACATTATGAAGACAGCTTTCAAGACGAGATATAGGCATTATGAGTTTCTAGTTATGTCTTTTGGGCTGACTAATGCCCCAGCCGCGTTCATGCATTTGATGAACAGCGTGTTTCGGCCGTATCTGGATTCATTGTGATTGTTTTTATTGATGATATCCTGGTGTACTCGCGTAGCCAGGAGGAACATGCTCAGCATTTGAGAGTAGTATTACAGAGATTAAGGGAGGAGAAGCTTTACGCAAAGTTCTCCAAGTGTGAGTTCTGGCTTGGGTCTATGGCTTTTCTGGGACACGTGGTGTCTAGTGATGGTATTCAGGTTGACCCAAAGAAGATAGAGGCGGTGTAGAGTTGGCCTAGACTGTCCTCAGCCACGGAGATTCGGAGTTTCCTCGGTTTGGCAGGGTATTATCACCGGTTTGTCCAGGGTTTTTCATCTATTGCTTTGTCCTTGACCAAGTTGACGCAGAAGGGTGCACCGTTTGTATGGTCGGATGAGTGCGAGGAGAGCTTTCAGAAGCTCAAGACAGCTTTGACCACAGCTCCAGTGTTAGTCTTGCCATCAGCTTCAGGTTCTTACACCGTTTATTGTGATGCTTCGAGAGTCGGGATTGGCTGTGTATTGATGCAGGAGGGTAGAGTGATTGCTTATGCTTCTCGGCAGTTGAAGCCCCATGAGAAGAACTACCCTGTTCATGACTTAGGGTTGGCTGCTATAGTTCATGCTTTGAAGATTTGGAGGCACTATTTATATGGAGTATCTTGTGAGGTGTTCACCGATCATCGCAGTCTTCAGCATTTTTTCAAATAAAAGGATCTTAATTTGAGGCAGCGGAGGTGGCTTGAGTTGCTTAAGGACTATGATATTACCATTTTGTATCATCCAGGGAAGGCCAATGTAGTGGCCGATGCTTTGAGCCGAAAGGCGGTGAGTATGGGTAGCTTGGCGTACATTCCAGCTGGGGAGAGGCCCTTTGTTGTTGATGTCCAGGTTTTGTCCAATCGGATAGTGAGGCTAGATATTTCGGAGCCTAGTCGGGTGTTGGCTTGTGTGGTGTCTCGGTCTTCCTTGTATGAGCGCATTAGAGAGCGCTAGTATAATGATCCACATTTGCTTGTCCTTAAGGACAGAGTTCAGCATGATGATACCAGGGTTGTGACCATTGATAGTGATGGTGTGTTGAGGATGCATGGCCGGATTTGTGAGCCCAATGTAGATAGGCTTAGAGATTTGATTCTTGAGGAGGCCCACAGTTCGCGGTATTCCATCTATCCGGGTGCCGCGAAGATGTACCAGGACTTGAGACAGCACTACTGGTGGAGGAGAATAAAGAAGGACATTGTGGGTTATGTAGCTCGGTGTCTTAATAGTTAGCAGGTAAAGTACGAGCATCAGAGATCGAGCGGTCTACTTCAGCAGATGGGTATTCCTGAGTGGAAATGGGAGAGAATTACTATGGACTTCGTGAGTGGTCTACCCCGGACAACGAGGAAGTTTGATTCGATTTGGGTGATTGTGGATCGGCTCACCAAGTCCGTGCATTTCATTCCAGTGTGTACTACATATTCTTCGGAACGGCTGACAGGGATCTTTATTCGTGAGATTGTCCGATTGCATGGGATTCCAGTTTCTATTATATTGCATAGAGGTACTCAGTTCACTTCTCAGTATTGGAGGACTTTTCAGCACGAGTTGGGTACACAGGTAGAGCTGAGCACAGCGTTTCATCCTCAGACGGACGCGCAGTCCGAGCGTACCATTCAGATAGTGGAGGACATGTTGTGTGCCTGTGTTATTGACTTTGGAGGTTCTTGGGATTATTTCTTGCCTCTTGCAGAGTTTGCTTACAACAACAACTATCATTCTAGCATTCAGATGGCGCCGTATGAGGCCTTATATGGGAAACGGTGTAGATCTTCGGTCGGTTGGTTTGAGCCCGGCGAGGCTAGGTTGTTGGGGATAGATTTGGTCTATGATGCCTTAGAGAAGGTGAAGGTGATTCAGGAGAGACTTCGTACATCTCAGTCGCATCAGAAGAGTTATGCGGACCGGAAGGTCTAAGATGTGTCTTATATGGTGGGGGAGAAGGTCTTGTTGAAGGTCTCACCTATGAAGGGCGTCGTGCGATTTGGGAAGAAAGGGAAGCTATGTCCGAGGTTCATTGGACCTTTTGAGATACTTAGGAGGATTGGGGAGGTGACCTATATGCTCGCGTTGCCACCCAGCCTGTAGGGAGTACATCCGGTATTTCATGTGTCTATGCTCCGAAAGTATGTTGGGGACCCATCTCATGTGTTGGACTTCAGTACAGTACAGTTGGATGAAGATTTCACCTATGATGTGGAGCTAGTGGCTATTTTGGGTCGTTAGGTTCGGAGATTGAGGTCAAAGGATATAGCTTTGGTGAAGGTGCAGTGGAGAGGTCAGCCCGTGGAGGAGGCGACTTGAGAGACCGAGCAGGAGATGCGGAGCAGATATCCTCACTTTTTTGAGACTCCAGGTATGTTTCTTGACCCGCTCAAGGATGAGCGTTTGTTTTAGTTGGGGAGGATGTGACGACCCAACCCGTCGTCTCATGTGTATCCGACCCGATTTCCCCGTTTATTGCTTTTTCATGATTTATTATGTGTGTTGGATGAGTTTGAGTTGATTCGGATTGGGTTTGGTAGGAAATGGGACAATTAGTCTCTTTAAGGGAAGGTTGGTTTGGAAAAGTCAATCGGAAGTTGACTTGTGAGTTAGAGGGCTCAGATGTGATTTCCGGCGATTCGGTTACCTTGGGGCGATGATTTGAGGCTTAGGAGCACAATCGGAAGTAATTTTGGAGGTTCAGTGTAGAATTAGGCTTGAATTGGCGAAGTTAGCATCTTGGCGATATCCGGTTGATAGGTGAGATTTTGATCCGAGGGTCGGAATGGAATTCTGAGAGTTGCATTAGCTTCGTTAGGTGATTTGTGATGTGTGTACAAAATTTCAATTGAATCGAAGGTGTTTAGGTCGGGTTTTTGATCGAATGTGAGTTTCAGAAGTTTTGGTTGAACTTAGACTTGAATCCATTGAGAATTGATGATTCTTGTGTTGTTGGATGTGTTTTTATGATTGGAACAGGTTCGTATGATGTTTTAGGATGGGTTGGCACTTTTGGTTGAGGTCCCGGGAGCCTCGGGGTGTTTTCGAGTGGTCAATCGGACCAATCTTGGCCTTTGGGAGTTGCAGAAAAATAGCTGAAGTGTTGCAGAGATTTTGCTCTATGCGATCGCATAGGAGGTCTTGGAAGGGGTTCAGATTTGTTCAATGTGATCGCGTAAGAGGCTTTGCAATCACATAGGTTTGAAAAATTGGTCAGTGCGTTCGCGTTCGCGGTGTTGCGATCGCGTAGTGTAATGAGACCTGGGGTCCATGGTAGCATTCTGTTCTATGCGAACGCGGGGCTTGGAGTGCGATCGCATAGGTGTGGGAGGCTGTGCTCTGCGATCGCAGAGGCAGTTGTGCGATCGCATTGAGAATTTTTGGGAGGTCTGGAAATTGTGCTATGCGATCACAATAGCAAGGCTGCGATCGCATAGGGTTAATTAATGCCTGGGCAGAATGTTTTAAGGACATTTCATCCGCGACTTGGGTCTAATTTCCACCATTGTTGAGCGACCTTGGGAGCTTTTGACGAGCAATTTAGAGGGTTTTGACTGGGAATCGATTGGAGGTAAGTCCTATGGCCTAGAAACATCATCTAATTGCGATTTCAACACCTAAATTCATGGAATTTGTGTAAAAAAGGAAGAACTAGGACTTGGGTTTTTGAATGAGAAATTGGATTTTGAGGGAGCATTTGGACTCTGATTTTGATAAATTTTACATGTATAGACTCGTGGCGAGATAAGGAACATTTTGGTGTAAAAATTTCTGACTTTCGAGAAGTGGGCCCGGGGCACGAGTTTTGCAAATTTCGTGGTTTTCAATATTTTTCGAGTCTTTTCGACTGGGTTATAATCCCTTAGCATATTGTAATGTATTCGTTGTGGTTTTGGCCAGATTCAACGCGCGAGGAAGTCGATTCGAGAGGCAAGGGCATTGCGAGCTAGGTTTCGGCCGGCTAGAGGTGAGTAATTGATGTAAATGCTGCTCTGAGGGTTTGAAACCCAGGACTTTCACATCGTAACGCTATATTGAGGCGTGTCACGCATTCCACGATGAGTGCGAGGTCGTTTACTATTGAAGATTGAGACTTAGTCCATCCCGAGTGTTAATTTCTACTATATTGGCGATTGAGACACATACTTTATCATTGTAAATTGGGCTTATTGCCGTGTTTGGGGCCTTGTGCCGACCTGTAGAATCCTTAGGGGATCCTTATGTGTTTTCCTTACTTGTGTGCATAACATAGATCCTCAGTCACATTTTCAAATGTTAAAAATAATATAATAACTGTGTTTTATACATGAACATTAAATGAAAAAGGATATGTGGGCTGAGATCCCTATATTATGTCATGCCCGATTGGCTGTGAACTTATTTGACTGAGATGGGTCGGGGACCCGATAGTGAGGATGTTTCGTTGTATGGATCGGGCTGCACGCCGCAGCGATGATATATACACATTGATATTGAGGCCGTGAGCCTGTTTGTTATCAATACCTGGCTGATATTGCGCTTGGGATGTAGGAGCCCCTCCGGAGTCTGTACACACCCCCAGTGAGCACCGTCGACGTTAAATAAGTGGAGCGGGCTGCACGTCGCAGCGGGTACTAGAGTGTACCGTTATATGTGTTGCATTCTTTCATGCATTATTTCTTAACTGTATTACTTGTTGTATATTGTTTCCACTGTTTTTTGGATATGAACTGCTAGATATAGAGTACTTTGTGCATTTTCTGCATTTTCTTACTTTCAGACTGTAGTTATATTTATTACGCACTGGGTCGGAGTACTCACTTTACTCCCTGCACCTTGCGTGCAGATCCAGGGCAGTCTTAGGTTGAGTAGATCCAGTTGATCCAGAGATCTTATTTCGGGAGTATTTGAGGTAGCTGCAGGGCGTTCGCAGCCGATGATTCTCCCTTCTATCCCTATCCTTTTATTTTTCCGCATTCTCAGTTTTTAGACATACTTTGTAGTAGGATGTTACTCTGTATTTTAGAGGCTCATGTTCGTGACACCGGGTCCTTGTTGGGCTGTATTGGTATTTTGTTGGATTTTTCTACACTGTTATCGGTATTTTAGACCTTTGACTTAAATGGCTTTTATCTTCATCTGTTTACTAAATGGGGTTGTTGTTAGAAATGGTCGGGCTTGCCTAGTAGTATACTCGGTGCCATCACGACCGGGTTGGGGTCGTGACATAGGGTCCTTTTGCATATGTTGAATACACCCAACACCCAATGAAATTCATCCTTGACATTAATGGGCATTATCACATAATCAACTTCTGACCAAGTAATATTGGCAAGTAACCGATAGCCTAGAATGTAATTAGCTACAGTGTCGTTCACCTTTACCACCCTACTAACCTGTTGAGTAGTCAGATATAGATCATATACTTGTTCGACCCTAGTCTTGAAACAACAATCAGTAGTTGTGAACCTGATGTTATTGGATGGGCCATACTTATGTCTCTTCCTTAGATAGTAAAGAATAACATCGATGTGCTGAACATAACATAAATTCAAAAAAACAAGAATGTCTTAGTTAGTTAAAAAGAAAATAAATTGAATAAATAGTTTTATACATTTATTATACAAAAGCTAAGAGTGATCGTTAAATATCAACGCACCGTGTCATTAAATACTTGTCCTGCATGTGCCAAACTATAAAACCATTCTTTCTTGTCTACCCTTGCAACACCCAAATCAAATGGCCTCTCAAGCTTGTTCACTCCAACCGGATAAGGATATTTTCGCCTATACAAGTTATAAAAAAAATAAGTTTGTGAAACTTGTGATACAGTTGTTTTCTAATAAGCAATCATATATGAATTGAAACCTGGATGATCTCTTATGTGTCCCATCGTATAACCATTCTCCAAATTCCTCTATCAAATTGGGGTCAACAACTACTCCAATAACATGCATGAATGGATGTTTGATTGGAAAAATAGGTGGACCTATAGAGCTGCTACAACCGGAGTCAAAATCCTGTGTATATGGGGACTTTGCATGCTTTCCAGGAATCTTCAATCTCCCCTTTTTCACAGGGGTTAAATCCTCTTCAAATTGTTTTTCAACCAGAACAATTTGAGAAAGGGTAGCTGGCAACTCAAAATCATCAAGAATAACTACTTTTTTTCCAACTTGGGCATCAAAGCCCGAATTATCCACATCCACAACAGAGTCACCGACATCTGAATATTGGAAAAACAGATTGAGTACAAGCTACAACAAACTATTGTATGAATATTGTATGACATTTGTATTGTTAATACATTAGAAATATAAATTAGTGTAATGAATAATCATTTTACGATTACCTGTATTTTCTACATTTCCAACCGACTTTGTGGGTGGCTCAATGTCTCCATTTGGCTTATTTACTTGTGCAACATTGACGTCAACATCTTTATATGCGCAAATTAAAAATATTAAACTAAAAAGTGTATTATAGTTGTTAAGGAATTATATGGTAATTGTATGCTGCTTGTAGGTCTATTGTACTGAAAGAGGGTGCTTAGTTAATGAAATAGTGTAATAACCTTGTTGTTTCATAAAATCATTCACTGTTGCGTACTCAACCTCCTCTTCATTGTGATCCTGAAAACAAGCATAATCACAGCTGATGAAAAGAGGTATAACATCTGATGTAGAAGTCTAAGCACTGTAGGAAAAGAGGTATAACAACTGAAAAGTTGTTAACAAGCTGATGAACTACCTCCTCTTCATTGTGGTCCTAAAAACAAGCATTGTCGTATCAGCTATGTTGGTGGCGATAATTACTCGATGGTCTACTAACTGTATGATTTGGTGCAATAGAAACATCAAATTTTTCGGATATACGGGATTCAAATGTCCTAATTTCATCCAAGACTTTGTTAATTGATTGCGTGAAAAATTCCTTAATCGATATAAAGTCCCCTGCAACCTGATAAACAAGTTTAATTCTACAAAAAATTAAACATCAATAACAGTTACTGTAATACATTTCTAGAGAATTAATACCTTTGTCTTAAATGCATCTAAATCACTTTGAACCTTTGCAATTGAAGTTCTCAACCGTTGTATTTCCCACAATATAGCTTGGTCCGGCTTATTCTTCTCTACTCCAGAATTTTCAGGTATATGATTGCGACGATGCAGTGCACTGTCTCCTCATTCTTCCATTTCATAATCTCTTTTTTCCGGTAATTTTATGATTTCCAACTCTTCAGATGTTGCAGCAATATTTGAAAACTGCAAGAAAATGTACAATAACATAATCCACTTCGTATAATAATTGTATGACAGTCGTATAAGTTTTGTATGTCATAGTAATGTGCTATCAAAAGCTATAATTTACAGATATACATATAGTGTAATAAATATGTATTATAACTGTATAATAATTGTATTATTTTGTATGCCATAATAATGTATTATAAAACTAAGACTTGACATATATGTATGTACTATATATATTAAGAATTTAAATATTACATACAAAAAAAATCAGTTTTTTACCTTGATCCAGGTTGGAGTGAACATAAGATTCTCTATGGTTTTTTGCCAAAGTTGGGATTTGACCTTTGTCCATCTCAGAATACGAGGTATTTTATTGCCAGGGAGACGGACGACAATTTGTTTATCAACCATAGAACAACACTCGTATATCCAAACTTGAAGCGCAAGAGGCAGTCCATCAAGTCTATAATAATGCACATTTGTACTAAGCACATGCCGGACCGAATGAAGCAATGCCTTGTAAACATCTATACCCCAATGGTAATAGTTGAACTATCCACTGTCTACTATATGAAACCTGTAGATGTCAACTGCAGTATTGTCCTTCTCAGTGGAAAATAAGAAGAACTCTATGAAGTACAAAATCGCAAGCTTGAATGCATGTTCATCACATTTTCATGACTTGGTCAAGAAGCAATTTCTAAGAAGCTTCTTCTATACTTTGTCCTTGTTTGGGAAGTAACTGTCCATTAGGCTTGGTCTTACCTGTGGATCAAACCCAAGATCTCCCTCCAACATAACACATTTTAGACCAGTAACTATACCAAATTCATGCAAACCAAAATTTAACCTTTGACTGTTGATCTCTACAGAGAAAATATCAGCACGGTAGTCATTCAACTCCCTTTTCATCAATACATTAATCATTTGATGTTGTGTACGTATATTAGGGGGAAAATAGAGGAAGTATCCAAAACATGACTTCTTAAACAAATTTAATTGTTCACTTGATAAATTTTCCTTTATGTGTTCCAGCACTTCAAGATCTATATATGATTGCCAATGAGTCACACCAAATTTCGCACCCTCCTTGACAAAGAACTTTTGTCTCTGAATTAACAAACAAAAAAGTTTTTGTTAATCGATAGTATTATTTACTAAAATTGCATAAAAATATGAAATTTAAGAAACTAAATTCATTTGTAATAAGATCAAACATACAAAAAACATACTATACTAATAATAAAAAAAATGGTGACATTAATTTTTTTCAGAGGCCTCATACAATCAGTATACAAAAAACTTCCGAGAATAAATAAATTATCTCATATTAGCATATAAGATACAATACAAAACATGTAATTTAACGTACAAATAATATATAAATATATAACTATCAAACGATCAATAACACTATGCTACAAAGGCGAATATATGCAAAACAATAGCATACATGCAAAATTCATACAAAAAAATACAAAAGGAAACATACAAAATAAGAAATATAATTTTTGAAGAACTCAAACAACCAGTATACAAAAAGCATACAAAAAATGAAACAAATTACCTAAAACCCCACCTAAAACATAAAGGAAGTATTTTTAAGGTTGCACAGTACCTTGTGATCAGATTCATCTTTACGAGAGTCGTAACCCGGATCAACATTATTGTTCTTTTTTGATTTAGTATCGTGATAAACTTTACTCCTCTTTCTTGCTTTTAATACCACTTCTTCCTCTTCAAAATCATCATCTCTAGTTTCCTTACCATTCCTCTTAGAAACCGAACCTTCATCAATCACGACAGGTATTGCATGCATAAGCTTCGATTTTTTGATTTTTTCTACTTTTGTAAATACACCTAATTCAAAACTAGGTGTTTCACCCACAACTTTTTCCCAATATTTTCGGGGTGATCTTCGAACTATTGTGGTACCTGTTGGTGTATCAACAGCAGATTTTCCAGAATATTTTCTCACAGATTCATGCAAAGATGTTTTACCCATTATTAGCTCTGAAAATGGATAAAAAAACACGAATAAGTACAAAATACAGAGAAATTAGAAAATATATATACTTGATTGTAGATAAAATCACCGCAATCTTTAGTAGTGTATAAATAAGAAAGAGATTTAGGATGATTCAAGAGAGAAATGTATATCAACATAGAGTGATTACCTTTGAATCTTCAATTAGGGGTAAGCGTGATTTTTGGGGTGGGACTTACGCAGTTGCTAATTGGGGTGGAAGTAGACGGATGATTTTTGGGGTGAGTTTGTTGAGAAAATGAAGGGATTTTGGGTAAGTATTGATTTTGGATATCTTAAATGTGGAATATTTTATGTAACTGATAGCCACCATTTAAGGTATATGTCATTCCCTCTTTTTTTAATGTTTTGGGTAAAATAAGTAAATATAGGTATATATAGTTATTAATAAAGAATATAAATAAAAGTAGTAAATAGGTTTCTACCATAGTATAACTAGGTAAAAACTCATTCCAAATATATTGTCCTAAAATGCCAAATAACTTAGAATGGTCACAGCGAGATGGTGACTATTTTTCTATCAGTCATTTTTGATGATTCGTGTAATTTTAGGCAATCCTGGTATGGTGGCTTGGGCCCATGTAAAAGGCATGGGCAATAGCACACGAAAATCTAGGAATCGAGCAAAATTCTAATTTTATAACCCTAAAATGTCTGAAAACGAGAAACGGTTATGGAGAGACGGTGAATATTGTTCCTTAGGTAGTTTTTGATAATCCAAAAAACTTTTAGGCGGTCTGGGTTCGGTGGCCTGGGCCCATGCAGAAGGCATGAGTTATAACACTCGAAAATCTGGAAATCAGGTGCGATTCCAGTTTTATGGCCCTAAAACACCAAAAAACATGTAACGACAATGGCGAGGCGGTGACTAGAGTTTCTTAGATCATTTTTATGGTCTGATAAAACTTAAACTATTTGGGTCTGTTGGCCCGGGCCCATGTAGAGGTGTGGACTATGGCACATGAAAATCTGGTAATCAAGCGGAATTCTAATTTTATTGTCTTGGAATGCCAAACAATGAGGAACGATCATGGAGAGGCGATGACTATTGTTATTTAGGTTATTTTTTATGGTCTGGCAAAATTTTAGGTGGTCCAGGTCTGGTGGACAGGGCCGATGAAGAAGGCATGGGCTATAGTACACAAAAATAAAGGAAGCATGCGAAATTCCAGTTTTACTGGCCCTAAAATGGAAAAAATAAGGAACGGACATCCTAAGGCGGTGAATATTGTTCCTTAGTTATTTTTTATGGTCCTGAAAAATTTTAGGCGGTCTGGGTGTGGTGTTCTAGGACGATGCATCTTAGATGCTTCGAATACGATGTCCCGGGCTCATATAGAAGGCTTGGGCTATAGCACACGAAAATCTAGGAATCAGACAAAATTCTAGTTTTATGGCCCTAAAATGCCAAAAGGGTAAGGAACGGTCATGGCGAGGTGATGAATAGCGTTCCTTAGGTTGTTTTTGATGGTCTGTAAAAATTTTAGGTGATTCAGCTCTGGTGGCCCGGGCCTATGCAGAAGGCGTGAGCAATAACACACGAAAATCTGGGAACCGAGTGGGATTCTAGTTTTATGGCCCTAAAATACCAAAACACATGTAAAGGTCATGACGAGGAATTGACTCTTGTTCCTTAAGCCGTTTATAAGGGTCCGACAAAGGCTGTGCAGGTCCAATGTCCTGGTCCCATATAGAAGGTGTGGGCTATAGCACATGAAAATACGGGAATCGGGCAAAATTCTAGTTTTATGGACCTAAAATACCAAAAACGAGAAACGGTGTTGGAGAGGCATTGGATATTGTTCCTTATATCATTTTTATGGTCGTAAAAAATTTTAGGCGGTCTAAGTCCGGTGGCTTGGGCCCATGCAAAAGACGTGACACTCAAAATCTGGGAATTAGGCGGAATTCCAATTTTATGGCCCTAAAACGCCAAAAAATAAAGAACGTTCAAGGTGAGGCGGTGAATATTGTTTCTTAGGTTGTTTTTGATGGTCCAGATAAAGTTTAGGTGGTCTGGGCCCTAGTAGAATGTGTGCTATAATGCACAAAAATTTAGGAATCGAGCAAAATTCCAATTTTATAACCCTAAAATGCCAAAACAATGAGTAACGGTCATGGAGAGGCGGTGAACATTGTTCCTTAGGTCTTTTTTTTATGGTACAACTAAATTTTAGGCGGTCCGATCTAGTGGACCAGGCCCATGCAAATGGCATAGGCTATAACATATGAAAATTGGGAAATAGGGCGTAGTTCCAGTTTTATATCCCTAAAATGCCAAAAAATGAGGAACGATCATGGAGAGGTGATGACTATTGTTCCGAAGGTTATTTTTGATGGTCCAAAAATTTTTAGACTGTTTCGATCCGATGGCCTGGGCCCATACATAAAGTGTGGGCTATAGCATACAAAAATATGAGAATTGGGCAAAATTCTAATTTTATGGTCCTAAAATGCCATAAAACAAGTAATGGTAATGGTGAAGAGGTGTATAATTTTCCTTAGATCAATTTTTATAGTCTGACAAAATTTTATGCGGTCCGGGTCCGGTGGCCCAGACACATGCAGAAGGCGTCGGCTATAACACATGATAATCTGGTAATCAAGTGGAATTCTAGTTTTATAGCCCTAAAATACCAAAAAACGAGGAACAATCATGGAGAGGTGGTGACTAGTGTTCCTTAGGTCAGTTTTGATGGTCCGATAAAATTTTAGGTGGCCCAAGTTTGGTGGCCCCTACCCATACAGAAGGCGTAGGTTATATAACACACGAAAATCTGGGAATCAAAAGTGATACAAATTTTATAGCCCTAAAATGCCCCAAAACGAGAAAGGGTCATGGCGAAACAATGTCTATTGTTCCTTCAATCATTTTTTATGATCCGGAAAATTTTTTAGACAGTCTGGGTTCGGTGCCCATCTAGAAGGCATAAGTTATAACACTCGAAAATCTGGGAATCCGGCGGTATTCCAATTTTATGTCCCTAAGTCGTCAAAAAATAAGTAACGGTAATGGAGAGGCGATGATTACTATTCCTTAAATCATTTTTATGGTCCGACAAATATTTTAGCCATCTTGGTTCAGTGGCATGGGCACATACAGAAGGTGTGGGCTATAGCACATGAAAATCTGATAATCAAGCAGAATTCTAATTTTATGGCCCTAAAATGCTTAAAATGAGCAACACTCATAGAGAGTCGCTGACCATTGTTCCTTGTTCATTTTTGATGGTCCGGTAAAATTTTAGGCAGTCCGAGTCCGTGTGGGCTATAGCACATGAAAATATGAGAATCAGGCAAGATTCTAGTTTTATGGCCCTTAAATGCCAAAAATGAGGAACAGTTGTGGCGAGGCAAACACTATTGTTCCTTAAGTCATTTTTGATGATCCAACAAAATTTTAGACGGTTCGGACCCATATAGAAGGCATGGGCTATATAGAACAAGAAAATCTAGGAATCGATCGAAATTCAAGTTTTATGCCCCTAAAATGCCAAAAACATGAGTAATGGTCAGCGAGGCAGTGACTATGGTTACTTAGGTCCTTTTTTATGGTACAATGAAATTTTAGGCTGTTCGGGTCCGGTGGAAAGAGCCCATGCAAAAGGTGTGGACTATAGCACACGAAATTCATGAAATCGGGTGGAATTCCAGTTTATGGCTCTAAAACGCCAAAAAATAAGGAACAGTCATGGACAGGCAGTGACTATTGTTCCTAAGGTCATTTTTGATGGTCCAAGAATTTTTATATGCTCCGAACCCGATGGCCCGGGCCCAAACATAAGGCATGGCCTATAGCACACGAAATTCGGGGAATTGTGTAAAATTTCAGTTTTATGGCCTTAAAATTCTAAAAATGAGGAACGATCATGGAGAGGTGGTGACTAGAGTTTCTTAGGTCATTTTGGATGGTCCAACAAAATTTTAGGCTGTCCGGGTCCGGTGGCCCAGGCCTATGCAGAAGGCGTGGGTTTCAACATAAGAAAATCTAGGAATCGGGCGGGATTCCAGTTTTATGGCCCTAAAATGCCAAAAAAGAGTAGCAATCATGGAGAGGCGGTAGATATTGTTCCTTAGGCTGTTTGTTATGGTTTGACAAAAATTTAGGCGGTCCGGTGACCCGGTTCCATGCAGAAGGCGAGGCTATATTACACGAAAATATGAGAATCGAGCGAAATGCTAGTTTTATGGCCCATAAAATGGCAAAAAATAAGGAACGGTCATTCTGAGAGGGTGAATATTGTTCCTTAGGTCCTTTTTGATGGTCCAACTAAATAACAGGAAGTCTGGATCTGGTGGACAGGGCCCACGCAAGAGACATGGGCTATAGCATATGAAAATAAGAAAATCGAGTAGAATTTCAGTTTTATGGCCCTAAAATGCCAAATATTTTGGAACGGTCATGGAGAGGTGGTGACTATTGTTCCTAATATCATTTTTGATGGTCCAAAAAAAATTTTAGACGGTCCGGATCAGATGGCCTGGGTCCACACATAAGGTGTGGGCTATAGCACACGAAAAATATAGAAATTAGACAAAATTCTTGTTTTATGGCCCTAAAATAAAAAAAATAAGGAATAATCATGGCGATATGGTGAATAGTGTTCCTTAAGTCATTTTTTAAGGTCCTACAAAATTTTAGTAGCCCAGGCCCATGCAGAAGGCGTGGGCTATAACACACGAATATCTGAAAATCAGTGAGATTAAAGTTTTATGGCCTTAAAACGCCAAAAATGAAGAACGGTCATGGAGATGCGGTGACTA
Source organism: Nicotiana glauca (assembly GCA_026770625.1). NCBI lineage: Eukaryota > Viridiplantae > Streptophyta > Magnoliopsida > Solanales > Solanaceae > Nicotiana > Nicotiana glauca. The sequence continues at coordinate 45,839 of MU774266.1, forward strand.
TTGTTCTTTTGGTCATTTTGATATTCCGAAATTTTTTTAGACGCACATGAAAATATGGGTATCGGGCGAAATTCCAGTTATATGGCTCTAAAATACTACAAAGGAGGAACGGTCTAGCGAGGTGGTGACTTTTTTTTGTATGTCATTTTTGATGGTCCAGTAAAATTTTAGGTCGTCCGGATCCAGTTTCCTGGGCCCATGCAGAAGACGAGGGCTATAACATACGAAAATATGGGAATCGGGGGGGGAGGGTATTCTAATTTTAATGCCCATGCAGAATGCATGGGCTATAACACACGAAAATTTGGGAATCAGACGGAATTCAAATTTTATGGCTACGAAATACCAAAAATGAGTAAAGGTCATAGAGAGGTGGTGACTATTGTTCCTTTGGTCTTTTATATGATTTGCCAAAATTTTTAACAGTCCGGGATCCGGGCCCATGCAAAGGCATGGGCTATATCACACAAAAATTTGAGAATCGGGTGTAATTTCAGTTTTATTGTCCTGCAAAAAAGAAAGAAAGATCATAGTGAGGTGGTGAATATTGTTTCTTAGGTCATTTTTGATGGCCCGAAAAAATTTTAGGCGATCCGAGTCCGGTATTATGCGCCCATGCTGAAGGCATGGTCTATAGCACACGAAATATCTGAGAATTATGCGGAATTGTTTGGCCCGGGCTCTGGCGGTCCTGGGCCAAACGATCCCGGGCTTAGTGGTCCTAGAGGGTGGAACCGGCCCACTTGGGCCTGGGCTAAATGGGTCGGGCCCACTGACCTAAACGGGCTAAAGGGGCCTAAGTGTTCTGGGCTATTTTTTTTTGAATTTTTTTTTATCTAAAGCAATTTCTTGTAAATTATATATATATATATATATGTCACGACCCCAACCCCGGTCCTGATGGCGCCCAACACATTGCTAGGCAAGCCTGACCAACTATCATTCACAACCCCTTTTCTTATAGAGCTCATTACCAGTTAACATGATTAAAATACCAATTTAGCATGAATAGAAGTCTGAAAATTGTAGATTAAATGTGCGGAAGTCATAATAATATCACTACATAGCACCACCGATCCGGTGTCACAAGTCAAGAGCCTCTATTACAAGTTTAAGCAACCTAATACAGAAATAGTCTAAGAAATGCTAAAAAATAATAAGATAGAAGGAGGTCTACAGACGCCATGCAGCTACCTCGATGACTCCGGGGAATGCTGAACAACAGGAAAGCTCTCACTTTGCCTCGGGAACACCTAGATCTGCACACAAAGTGCAGGGAACAATATGAGTACTCCGACCCAGTGAGTAATAATCATAAATAATAAGTGACATAATGAAATTACGTAAAGGCACTAAGTAATTCTATGTCAAAGCAGTAAAATATAGAAAGAAGTCAAGTGAAATCTCTTTAGATCAGGTAAAACAGGTAGCTTATCAGATAATTAACAAGTATAAATTCGCTCCTCGAGCACAATATTCATTAATTAGTACTCATTCTCAGCCCTCGATTCACATATCTCTCACAATAACTGAAATCAGAGTAACTGCTGCGGCGTGCAGCCCAATCTGTACATCGCTGCGGCATGCAGCCCGATCCGTATAAATAGTCGACAGCGGTCACTGTGGGTGTGCAGACTCTGGAGGGGCTCCTAAAGCCCAATTGCTATATTGCTGCGGCATAAACATTTGTTGCGGCGTGCAGCCCGATCCATTACATACATAACATCCTCACTGTTGGGTTCTCAACCCTCTCAGTCATTGTACTCACAGCCTCTCGGGCACGATAATAATAGAAGGTACGGATCTCAGCCCACATATTCCTTTAATTTAGAATTAGAATGATAAAACTGGCTCAAATTGTTTTAAAATAGATAGAAACATGACTGAGGATATGATTTTTGACAAGTAAAGTGAGGAAAATCAGTCAAAATGCCCCTAAGAGTTCTACAGGTCGGCACAAGGCCCCAAACATGGCAATTAGCCCAAATCATAATGACAACAAATAAATCTCAGTCAAAAATGCGGTAAAATCATCAGTCGGGACGGACCAAGTCACAATCCTCAATAGTAATAGACCCCACGCTCATCATACAGCGTGTGTCTCACCTCAATATAGCACTACGTTGTGCGAATCCGGGGTTTTAAACCCTAAGGACATCATTTAAAATTAGTACTCACCTCGAATTGGCTAAAGCTCTAGCTCGCGACACCTTTGCCTCTCAAATCGGCCTCCTCGCGCGTTGAATCTGACCAAAACTAGAACAAATATGTCACAATATGCTAAGGGAACAAAGCCCAAGCGAAAATAATCGAAAAATATCAAAAATCTCGAAATTAGCAAAACCCAAGCCCCGCGCCCACTTCTCGAAACTCAGAAACTTCCACATCAACAGGTTCCTTATCCTTTCATGAGTTCATACATATCAAAAGTTCTCAAATCCAACCACAAATGACCCTTCAAATCCCAATTTAGAATTCAAAATCCCAAGCCCTAGTTCTTCCATTTTTAGCTTAGGTTCCATGAATTTCTAGGTTAATTTCATAATAGAATCACGTTTTTGGTTCATAAAACTTTCCTCCAATCAATTCTCCTTGAATTCCTCTTCAACTCCCCTCAAAGAGCTCTCAAAATACTCAGCTATGGTGGAAAAATGACTAAGAATCGCGGATGAAATGTTTATAAACTCACTGTCCAGTTTCTGTAATTCCTTCATCGCGATCGCGGCCCAAGCCTCGCGATCGCGAAGGGCAAAATTCCAAGGCTTCAAAAATGTTCTATGCGAACACGATACCACTGCTGCGAACGCAATGCTTTGCTTCTTCAATCTACGAAACACGGGACTAGAGCTGCGAACGCGAAGGGTAAAGACCCCTGACCCACAAATCCTTCTATGCGAACGCGAAAGGCCTTATGCGAACGCGATGCACGACCAACTGGCCTTCTGCAAACGCGAATCCTCGGACGCGAATAAGAAAAGCAATTTACCAGCCCACAAATTTCCTCCTACGCGATCACGACACAACCTAGGCGATCGCGTAGACTAAAACTCTGCAACACCTGATCAGCCAAAACTTGCAATCTCACAAGTCCAAAAATGGTTCGATTGACCACCTGAAACTCAACCGAGGCCCCCGGGACCTCAACCAAAAGCACCAGCACGTCGTAAAACCTCATTCAAACTTGTTCCAATCATCAAAACACCTCAAACAACACCAAAACCATCAAATCACATCGAATTCAAGCCTAAGTTCTCTAAAAACTTCCGAAACACGCTTTCGATAAAAAATCCAACCAAACCACGTCCGAATGACCTGAAATTTTGCACACAGGTCCCAAATGAGATAATGAAGCTACAACAACTCTTGGAATTCCATTCTGACTCCCAGATCAAAATCTCACCTATCAACCGGAAATCACCAAAATACTAACTTCGCCAATTCGAGCCAAATTCTACACTGGACCTCCAAAACCAATTCCGATCACTCTCATAAGTCATAAATTGCCTCCTGAAGCTAACCGAACCATCGGAATTCACATCCGAGCCCTCTAACTTATAAGTCAACATTCGATTGACTTTTCCAACTTAAGCCTTCTTAAAAAAGACTAAATGTCTCATTTATTACCAAAACCACTCCAAACGCAAACCAATCAACTCGACCACATAAAACACGAATAACGAAGCATAAAGAAGCCGATATGGGAGAAATGGAGCGGTAACTCATGAGACGACTGGCCGAGTCGTCATAATATATATATATATATATATATATATATATATATATATATATATATATATATATATATATAGGAAAAAT